>JZLH01S0036895.1:29313-45458 GCA_001188425.1 Eucidaris tribuloides
TCATGGCAACTAAACCAAATTCTCCGTTTTTTTAATTCCTTGCGCGCCTATTAAAAATGAACTTATCGATCGCGTTTTACGCCCCCTTCCCTTTGCGTATATTTACAGTAATGACATCATTGAACACTTGAAAATCTCTCAAACCCAATGATTGAAATGACCCAACATAACACCTAGCAGAGTGATCTCACCACCATGGACGATTGTGTAAATTGTTTACTTAAGAAATCACGCAGAACCATAGAGTATCTATTCTTCCGGAGGAACAACATAAGCCCCATAGAAGCCAACCAGCAGCGTTTCCATCTTACTAGCTGATATTGACAGTGTTTTTAGAATGAGGAACGTTTGACACCAAATTCCACAGGAGAAGCCTTGCACGTAGTTCTAACATTGCACTTCACAGAGTATTCATCCAAGTTGAGGACTACCCCCAAGCAATATCATTCTACCTTATGTATATACAATTTTAAAACCCTAAGATACGAGATTGAATCAAGCAAAAACAGAAAATGATATTTTGGCGACTTTTGCTCCTACCGTCGAGCGGCTCACAAATGGTGTGGAGAGTGTGTTCACTCCACTACACAATAGCATTCAAGCAGGACAAAGGCAGAATAGCACACATGGAAATTTGGTATGACCAGTCATTTACGTCCAGGTTAGATAAATGCTGTATTAATATCATATAGTACACCAACGCACTGCAACTATTCCACTATCCCCACAGTCCTGTCGTGCATTGGTGTCGGACACAGGCATACACTCTCAACACACCTCATTTGATTTGACCGTCCCTCAATTGAACAGGGTTACTTGAGCAAAACTCTCAACTCCTACACTCTTTAATAACATGACTACATAAAACCTGATTAGATATCGTAGAAACCACCTCCAACCAAAACTATTCCCTCCACTAACTCAAACTCTCCATGCCATTATATCGACTAGGCTTGTGTTAACAATATCAAAATAACCATTTTTTCTAACACCAGGCGCCTAGATCAAACACAAACCATAATGACTATGCAGCAATCTTCCTTCAACAATTGCAACTCAGACCAATCCTAATCTTAAATAGGTGATGAATTAATATTTTGAAAAACCTAATTTCCACAGTATAATCCTGTACCACATGACTATTTCATGAAAGTGTTTTTTCAGTGACAAATCATCAGTTACATAAAGTGAAGCTAACATTGCTAGCCAATTTAAAAAAAAAAAATCAACCCTTTGATATCAACACATAGATTTTATAATGGACAAAAACGGGGGATGTCGTTCCGAAGGTTCGTTATCTCGAGCGCCGAAACGTAACTCGATACAGAACCTTATTCCGTTCGACTAACGAACAGTCGAGGTAGGCAATTACGTGTTCGGAATACGAACTCTTCGACTACACAACCTTCCGATAACAACCCGTCGAAAACAGGAACTGTAACCAAATATAACACCTAGCCTACAAAATTGGAACTTACACAGCCAATGGCAATCTGTAGAATAGACCAATTAAAACTCGGCGATTAACATAGCCGAGCTGACCAACACAATCAAGTCCACCTGGAAAAGGCCATAGCCACACTTACATTTCACTTTTTAAAGCACACCATAATGCATTTTGCAATCCAACTTCAGGGCATTTTTAGACCTTATCAAAGGGCAATTGCTATCACGCGGGAACAAACTCCCAAAATGTAAGCCGCCGGGGAATCATGTAGCTCAGATTTTTTTTAACTGTGGTAAATGTTAGCCAATACCTTTAAGAAAAACTCTCCAAGACAGAATTATGCAAGGAAATTAAACAATGGTAGAACTGCTATCTGTTGTCCTTAATCAGTAGTGTATCTATCACGGTACATGCAGGTCATTTCAAAAGAAGAGATGGCAAACATTCATTGATATAATTATGCGCAGAAAGTTTTATTCATCCTTGGGTGCAATTTTAAATGTTAATTAACACTACACTTCATATTCTAATAGCGGTGGTCCACGGCTACGTTTCATTGTTGCCTATTTCTCTTGTCCTTGTGTTTTCATAATGGTTAGAAAAATATTTTTGTAGCTTTTCTGTTTTTATAATTCTTTCTTTGTATACAGTACTTTATCATTATTCTTATCACGTTGATATATTCATTTTGGTGTGTTAGAAAATTGTTGTACATATTTCACATGCTGTAGGCCTACCTGTCTTACAAAATACTAGCATTGAAATTTTTATTGTGCATTTCTTTTCTCGTTTCAGTGATATTGCTGAGACAAAGCGGTTTCCTTGGCATGAAAGTCATAATTATATGATTGAGTTACAATCTAAAATTCAAGTCAAGTGCAGAATGTAAATCAGTGATGGCTTTGCTTTCACAATGTCTGGTTCAATTTTCAGAATTCCCAAAAGAACGTACATTGGATTGTTAAAGTTTTATATAACATACAGTGGCAGGGGCTTGGGGATGTGAGGAGATTTCACGTTATTATTGAAATTTGCAGAGAAACACATCATCTGTTACCTACCCACCCCCATTTAGTCACATTTCCCAGAATATTCCATACCAGTATTTATGTAGGAAATGAAATTCAGACCAAAAATTCTGACTATTTAAAGTTTCATAAAACAATGTTTAGTGCAATATTAATGCAGAGGAGCTAATAATACTGTGAACTGTTACAATGCGTGTGTACTTTGTGTTGGACTTGTTTTTTTTAAAACATATTTATTAATTATGGAATTTCTGATTTGGATTATTAGAGTGACACAATATCAATGATATATATTGTATACAATAATTACTTGCTTGGGTGAAGTACTTTATCGGTATTTGAAGAGCTTGCAACCAAAAGGCGCTAAATCCATTTTGACTGATTTCGAGAAAATCGATGATTTTTATAACACTTACTTCTATCCATTTAATCATCAAGTCTGTATTACAAGTGAAAGAGCTATTACTATAGGTTATAAAAATGTATATTAGAAAAATCCTGCATACAGCATGTATTTTATATATTTTTTTTTTGATATAAATTTTTTTTGATTTAGCGCCTTTTGGCAGAAATGGTGGATTTAGCGCCTTTTGGCAGAAATCCATTTGAGGTCCCTTTTGAGTTGGTCAATGGCATTTGTGTAAAATTATGTAATTTGCAAGAATGTGTTAGAGAAATGTTTACTGAATACAATTAAAGCTCAGTGACATGATAAGGAGAAATAAAAAATGCCTTTAGAACCAAACTGGTTTAAAGAAAAACCACATGTATACCAGCTGGAGTGGATCTCTTGGCTGGAATAATGTCTTAAGTTGCTTTACGTAAGGAGAATCAAGCATGAACAGGCCAGCAGTTTAATTTTATCGGGGCACGATACATTTAATTCTCCTTGTTTACTTAGCCAAATCAAGCATGAGCATACTAGCATTTTGTTTCTTTCGAGCCCCAATTGAAATAAATCCCATAGAAGGCTACACTACAAATTTGTCTGTTACAAGGCATAGTGATGGGCATTATTTTAAAATGAGTCAACTTTGGACTACAAAATTTTCACAGAAGAATCCCTCCATGGTTTATTTGATTCTAGAATAGTTTTTACCCCAAGTTGAGGACTACCCCCAATGATGTCATTTACCTTTAACTGCATTTTGAACATTCAAACCATATTCAACATACAACACCCCCCCCCTCCCATCACACATTACATCAGTGCCAATGTTTTTTGTAAAATTACTAATTAGAACAAACATTTACTCAAAAAGATTGGGTATTTAATAGTATAACTTGCACACATAATAAGCATAATACAGTAGCCTACAACATTTCATCATCATGAGGTTTTGGAACACATCAGATCATGTACCACATATACACAAGACAATCGTACAAGACATGTCATTAACACTGCAAAACACATTTCAACGGCTTCAACCATGTCGAGATAGTGACATATTTAAATTACTTCTGACTATTGATGAAACTGAAAAAAATTATTTTTACACTCACAGGGCAAGTTAGCTTCAGCGAGATATATATCATTGGTGAAGATATTTGTGATTTTGATTCGATTTTGACTTTTTTTTGTTATATTGTGGTTTTCTACAATGTTATGTTTTCATCTGAGAGTCCATTGAAGTAAGATTATCAAATCAGCAATGAAACAATACCGGCATGATTTCTATCTGATGAAACGAAAAAATATGTTTACAACCATACTTGGGAGGTAGATTTCAGGAGATAATGTTCTTGGTAGTAAGATTATTTTTTTTTGATTCTGGTCGATTTCTGAGCTTTTTCATGTATATTTGTGGTTTTTTCTACAATATATTGCTTGCATCTGACTCTCTCATTTTTTGTAAGAAGGTTACAGACCCGCAATGAACAATAACGGCATTGCATTTACTTCTCTGATGAAACGAAAAATTATGTATTACAAGCACTGGGAAGTAATTTCAGGCGATGATTATTGTCTTTAGGTTAGAAAAATTTCTGATCTTGCGTCGATTTTGTACTTTCATGTTTATATTGTGGTTTCTCAATATATGTAATGCATTTTGACATAGGTCCTTATTGAAGTGGTCTTATCCGACCCGCAATGAAACAAATCGGATGCATTTACTCTTGTATGAACGAAAATATAATATGTTTAACAACCTACTGGGATAGATTTCAGCGGTGATTATTGTTCATGGTAGAAGACATTTTGTGATTTTGCGTCGACTTCGATCTTTTCATGTTATATTGTGGTTTTTTCGATATTTGTGCTTGCTATCTGACTGTCATTGCAAGAAGGTTATGAGACGCAATGAAACAAAACGGATGCTTACTTACTATCCTGATGAAAGAAAAAAACCTTGTTTACAAGCACCTGTGGAAGTAGATTTCAGCTGACTGTATTGTATTTGGCTAGAAGATCATTTACTTGATTTGGTCGTTTCGTACTTTTCATGTATATCTTCGTGGTATATATGGCTTGACATCTTTGATGAGTCCTTATTGAAGATAGATTATCAGACCACCAATGATATCAAAATCTATGCATGTACTATCTTGATGAAACGTAATAAAAAATATGTCATTTTAGAACACTGCGGAAGTATATTTCAGCGAGATTATTGTTATTGGTAGAAGATATTTTTGATTTGGTCGGATTTTCGACTTTTTCATCTATATTGTTGGTTATATTTTGCTTTTCCCTGAGGAGTCCATGCTAAGAAAAGTATCAGATCCACTATGAAACAAATACGGCATGCATTTACTATTCTGTATGTAACGAAAATATGTTTACAACCACCTAGCAAGTAAGTTTTTCAGCGACATATTGTTCTATTGGTAAGAAGACATTTGTGATTTGATGTCGATTCGAGTTTTTCATGTATAGGGTGGTTTCTATCATTTATGCATTGCATCTGACAGTCCATTTGAAGATGGTTTGATGCGGCTCAATTGAAATCAAACTGTCCTCGTGAATTACTATTCTGATGAAAATCGATAAAAAATATTGTTTACTAACCACTGGGTAGGTAGATTTCGCAATAATGTCATTGGTAGAATTATTTTTGATTTTGGTTCGATTTTCGATTTTTGTATTATTGCTGGTTTTTCTCCATATATGCTTGTCATTCTGATTGTCATTTGACAGAAAGTCATCAGGACTCGCTCAATGAAAACATCAAACGAATCATTTACTATCCGATGAATAAGAAAATAATATATTGTTTTTACTATAGCACTGGTGAAGTAGATTTCATGCCGACATATATCTGCCCATTGGTAGCAAGACATTTTGTGATATTGTCGATTTCGGCTTTTTTATGTATATTGTGGTTTTATCTTACCTATTTATGCCTTGCAATTCTGACAGGTCCAATGAAGAAGATCAATTATCAGGAAAGCTATTAAACAAATACGGTTGTGATTTACTATTCTGATGATTGCGTAAAAAAATGTTTACACTTTTACTGGAACTAGTATTTTCAATGCGAGATATTTGGCGATTGGGTAGAACCATTTTCTGATTTTGGTTCGATTTTTTGACTCTTTTCACGTATTATTTGTGGTTTTCTACATTATGCTTGCATCTGACAGTCCAATTGAAGAAAAGATTTATCATGAAAGCAATGAAAACAAACGGCCATTGTGATTACTCTATCTGATTGAAAAGAAAAAATCTGTTTACAACACTGCGGAAGTTAGATTTCAGCGAGATATCTGTTCATTGGTAGCAAGACATTATTTGTGATTTTGGTCGATTTTTCGACTTCCTATGTTATTGTGGTATATATTGGCTTTGGATTGAGAGTCCTATTGATAGGAGATTATTCAGGCACCACCAATGAACATCAATACTCATGCATTACTTATCTGGATGAACGTAAACAATTATGGTTCTCGATGAATTTCCAATCGATAGTGCAGAAGTAAGTACAGACAGACGGGTAATACATCTAGTCGATTAAGCAGTTAGTAAAACAGAGTATTTTTTGTGATTTTTTGGATGTGGCACTCTCTACTCGCAGTGATCTTCGTTCAATGTGGTCTTGAATTTGTAATGGTTAATTGTTTACTTTTTTTTAGATATGTCTGTGCGATTTTCACATTTGAGCAACAATTGGTGGACTTCAGTGAAGCAGGAGAAACATTTCAGGTTCAGACCCAAATCAATGAAACATAACGGAGTAAATAGAGCAATAGAAAATAGATCGTGAATACTGGATTTAGCGTTGACACATCTGAATAATGGAATACTTTGGATAATTATTTCTGAAATGGTAAGAAATAGCGCTGCTTGGTGGTTGAGATTTTTCGCAAACGGAGCATATATATTCATTATATTATTTGTTTTTTAATTATTAGCCGAAATGATTTATTTTGTATGTGATTATTGATGGCTATTGCGGGATTATTCTTATGAGCAGATGTTTCGGATCTTAGTTCTAAATTCATTATGATTTGTAATTAAAGGCATACATGGCATGTCAGAGAGGCTATGTGTCGCAATATTGAAGGTGAGAAGGAATTTCATTATAACGCGACATTCGTGTTTAGCGACATTGACGACGGGCTCTTAATTTACATTTAGACTTCAATCTAGAATAATAGAATCGTAAATATATACTATATGGTTATACAAACCTAATCTAGACATAGTAAGAGATATATTTCAGCAGGTGGAGAAATTTAATTTTGTCATTTTGGTATTTGTAGTACATTTTTGTGGTATCTCTCGAGAACGCATTTTAATCTTCACCGAGTTTATTGATAGACAATTAATAATGTGAAATTCGATAATGAAAGTTGCTTTCCATGAAATACTATGAGGATTTAAGTTATTAACTACTATTTTATGTTGTCTTTTCATGTCATTTCTTGATTGATCTAGGTGTACGATTAATTGTGTAGAGTATTTGATTTTACAGATTGCTGAATTAAAACTCTAATAAGACAACGTGCAATGATTATGCATAATTGTTATCTCATTACAAAAAGCGTTGATGTCATTATTATCACTTATCTAATTTACTGGGATTGACATACCAAAGAAAAAGAATTTATAGTGTTTTACAATACTCAAAGTTCGGTGTACACGCTCACTATATTCTAGGGCTCTGTACTGATTTGCAGTATATTGATCGATTGTGTTTTTAGGTGAACAGAATGATTTCATTTTTCTCCTAGATTTTGTATTACTGCCATTATTGTATTATTTTTCATGTCTGTTTATTGTTGTATTTGTACCATAGTTATTGTATTTGTTTGCATTGTGTGAACTCGACGAATCTTTCTAAGTATGGCGATAATTTTGTATCCGACGCATTTTACGTACATATATATGTGACTATAAACGGTAGTGTGCATTACTTTATTCTCTCTGCTCTTTTGATGAAACGAAGAAATTATGTTTTGACATCGTGCATGCTTGTGGGTGGAAGTTTAGTATGGATCTCGAGCCGAATGAGTGTAATGTGAAATAATTGTGATAGATTTGGTTAGAAGACATTTGTGAATTTTGGTCGATTCGACTTTTTTTCATGTATATAGTGGTCTTTCTTCCGATTATGTGTCTGTTGCTTGGCATTACTGCCCAGTCCATTGAAGAAGGTTATCAGACGTATATTTGAACAACAAAACGTGATGCATGTTATATTCTTTGATGTGCAAAAGAGAAAAAAACCTGGTTTTACAAGCACTGGAGAAGTAGATTTTTCAGCGAGATTGTCATGGTAGAAGATATTTGCCTGTGATGGGTCGATCGACTGCTCCCTATTTGTTTAAGCGGTGCGTACGCTTATTTTCATTATGTTTTAGCACAAGTTTTGTGCATGCATGGATAATTATTGTGTGTACGAGTGAGTGTTTGACCGTGGGTTTGGCTGTTCCCGGGGGCGGGGGGGTGGGACTCGACTTACAAAGTGATACCTATGCTGCCGCACCGAAATCGAAAATTCTGGGCAGGCTCTGCGAAACGGGGCTTGATGCGAAAATGGGGGTCTCTGGAACTGGAAGCTTAACGGCTTCAGAAAACCTCAAAATGCTATTGCTCTGAAACTGCATTGCGGCGAAAGTTCTCGGCGCGCACAGCGCCCGCCGTGCTGAAAGGCAATGCTCTGGCCTCGGTCCGCCGCCCGCTTCGGCGGCGCGCGGCCGATAGCGAAAAAATTAAGAAGCGAAACGTGCAAATTTTGGGGGTTCTCTTGGAACTGGAAATAATTAAAAAATTTTCTGTTGACTTCTTGCTAAATTGAGATGCTCTAGAACTGCGATAAAATTTTGGGCCTGAAAAATGGGCGGGTGTCTCAAGCGCGGCACATACGTATCACACAATTATTATAGTGCCCCCCCCCCTCCGCGGGATTGGTGTATATGTTGATGGTGTATGTGGTGTAAGTCTTTGTGTTCCATCGTCTGTTTCTTTTTACACGCTTGTGACTGTTTTGTTTGTCGATATTTATTATATCAAATTGATGAATAACTTAAACAACTATAAAGACTATCAGTAATACAGATATGTACAAGAATTTACATATTCAATAAATCAATGTTCATCGTAAAACAGGGGATTGAATTTTCAGTACTTCTTTGAATTTTTATCGTAATCTTTTAAAAATGACACGAGCCTAAAAAGCTACAAACGGGGCATCGATTGAGAGGGGGGCTGGGGTAGTTACCCAACATAGAAATTTCTTTTATGGTTGGGGCAAACATCGATTTACCTTCCCCCAAGTAATTTTGACAACTTGAAACTTCATAAAACGTAAAGCAAAGGATACGTCAAAAGCGGTACAAACCACCACAAAACCATAAAACTTAAAAATAGAATTTAACATGCCCAATTATTAATTTTTCGACGCGATTCGCGCGCAAATTCTTTATTTTAATTTTGGGCGCGAAGTGCGCCAATTTTTCTTACTTTGCTCCCCCAATCCGAAAAATGGATCGATACCCCTGATTGCACATAACCATTTTTAAACATTAACAAAGTATATTGAAATGGGAAATTAATAAAACGTCCGTCCTCCCACTTCCCAATAGAATTGATGTTGAACAAGGAAACGCACTTAAACTAGAGAAGTTCGACTGTGAACTGTCGATGGGTATGCCTCCGCCCACTATGTAGCAGCTAACAACCTAATTATATAAGCACTCCTACATGTAACTGAAGTTATAGGCAGAAACTGACATTTTGGCACAAAGCCCGTTGACCTTTGACCCTGGCCTCTGACCACATCCCGTACTCTACCAAAATATTTGTCTTTGGTTTTAAACCTAACCACCAACTTACATCAACAGTGAGCACTTCTAACTGAAGTTATAGGCAGAAAATGACTTTTGGGGACAAAGTTCATTGACCTTTGACCCTTGACCTTCATCTTTGACCCCTGTGACTCTACCCAAAATGTTGTATTTTGCTTTTTAATCTAACCACCAAATTATGTCAACAGTGAGCACTCCTAACTGGAGTTATAGGCAGAAAATGGCATTTTAGGACAAAGTTCATTGACCTCTGACCTTTGACCCTTGATGGATTTGTCCCAAAATCCAATCAAGTCATCCTTGTCTAGTGGTCCATCCTTGGTATAAGTATCATTAAAATCTCTCCAGTGGTACTTCAGTAATCTCGTTCACAAGAAAGTGCGGATGCCTTGAAGGACGTACGGACACACGGACGTCCGGATGTATGGACGTACGGACGGACAAGCCGAAAATAATGTCTCCGGCTGCCTCACGGGGCGGAGGCATAAAAATATTTGATATATGAATATATATATTCAGTGAGAATACTTTTTATATATTTTTCTAACGTTCCCCTTTAACCCACAGTGTATCGTGTGCCGTATAATGCTCTGCGTTACACTTAATAAGCGCGTATGGTATGCATGGACCACGCATGGTTGCTTGTTTTTACGAAGTGTAACATTGTGCAATGTGACAGTTCGTAAAAACTTTCAGTGGAAATCTTTTCGATTTTCAAAAATACAGTTCATTTTTAACCAAAGATTGTATTTTTCCGAAGTTTTGACAAGATTGATACGTTAATTTTGACGCTGGAAAATGCCGTTAAACTTTAAACGCGAATATCTCGTAAGTCGCTTTTCGCGCTGTTCGCGCAAATGTTACACTTCGTAAAAACAACGACGATATGTACACACTCACATTCGCATACACATGAAACACGCACACAAAGCCATTATTACGGGAAAATATCAGCAGTCGATCAGGAACCATGCGTGAATACTTTTTGATCAGCAATTTGTTGTCATCCAGTCGTCAAAGCTTGTTTTAAAGTTTCACCCAATCCTTAAATCAAGGGTACCTCTGAATAAACGTATCTGTTGCACACGGCAGGGGAAGCAGAACCAGGGGGCAGGGAGGGTACTTACCCCCCCCCAAAAAAAAAAAAAATAACTGATAAGAAAAAAATGCCCCTTTTTCAAAATGAAATATGCCATTTATGAAATGACACTTTCTTTAATCTACTCATTTTTGTCGATGAAGGTAATTCTCTTTTATTATTGTTATTTTTCTTCATGATTAAATCATTTTCTTTCTTGTTTTCCCCTGACGGGACACGTGGATGTGTTCAGTACAGAGACGACATAATTGGGTAAATTATGTTCAATGAACATTTTGTGCAGAAGAAAGAGCATTGCATATCATCCTAATGCCCTCATGGGGTAGCAAAATTAGGCCCTCCTACTGTTTGCCCCACTATCCCCCTCCCATTTCGCTTTAAGGCAAATAATGCCATTTTCTGAGTTAAAATGTGCCTTCTTTTGGTTTGTACCCACACTGAGTGAAGAGGAACCTTTTTGAAATAAGCGCATTCGTCACTGAAGGTGATTTTCTTTTCTTGTTGTTATTGTTTATTCTATGTATTGTTGCCCCTAAGGCACATCGTAGACTAAAGAGAATACTCTCAACGACGAGGCACATTATGTACCTAAAAGGGGCATTTGGCCTCTCACCTTAGTGCCCTCACGGGCGGCCAAAATTGGGCCCTCGCCATCTTTTTCCTTGAAAACATAGCTCTCATGCACTTTTCAAGCGCTGTTCAAGAAATAAAAGGTGTCTTTCGTTAGGGAACTTTCCGACGGTCGCCTTTTCTTCTCTTCAACAAAGAAAATCTTTTCTTAAGGAGAATAATGCCCCTTTTTCTTTAACAGAACTTCGCGTATTCGCAATGTGCATCATGACTGTGTAATTCATAACGAAACTACGTGTTCTATCATCTCTGCCCCCCCTTAAAGTGTTTGCTCATTGATTCTTATGGATCCGTATTATGTTCTTCATCTGTTTAACACACTGTAAAAAAAATTGAGTTGTAATTAGGGCCAGAATAGACCACAAGGCGAGTTTTACGACTTAAATTTTCCAAATTTTCCCAAACCGCTCGCTCGCGGAGTAGATATATCAGAAATCCCCTTCAAAAAGGTTTTGCTCAAGTAACATTACCGCGAAGAAACAGCTACTTCAAGCAGAAAAGTTTGATTTAGACAGATGTTCTTTATCTTTCGAAAACACTACAAAAATTCAGAGCTGTAATTAGCGCCAGAATAGACCACAAAGCGAGTTTTAAAATTTCTAAATTTTCTCAAACCGCTAGTCGCTACGCTCGCTCAAGGAGTATGTATATACATTTCATGTTTTGGTAATCGGAAACCACTTCAAAAATGTTTTGTTCAAGTTATATTGCCGAAAAAGACAGCATCCTCAAGCAGAAAAACTAATCTGCACACAAAAAAAATGAAACTGAATTTCTGAGTAAAAAAAATGTGTTACTCAAGAAAAGACGTAAAGTTACAAATGAAACATAGTAACGTTATACACGTAGAGAGTAAATAGTATCAACAGTATACTCATAAGGCGTGTACGAATGCAGGGTGCGTATACGCTTATCATTGAGTTGAGTCTTATAGAAGAAGCGAGACTGATGCATTTGAGTGAGTAGTCTATCCAACATACTCACTCCGCAGCGTATGCCAACTAACGTCCATGTAAGGAAGCTTTACACTCACTTCAGAGTAACATATGGAATGTTTATGTTTCACACCCCTGGTGAGTATGCAGCTTAGACTTAAACACGTAATGTGTAATTCAACTCACTGCATATAAGTACAGTGAGTATTCAATGCACGACTCGCGCAATGAGTTTCCTCGAGTGATTCTACCACTGAACTACTCGAGGCTGACGAGTTGAACGACTCAGTGCGTGAATAGTGCATCAAACACTCAATGTACTTCTATGCAGTGAGTTGAATTCACTCGAGCTAACAAGTTGGACAACTCATTGCGTGAGTAGTACATTGAACACTCAGTGTACTTCTTTGCAGTGAGTTGAAGTCACTCGAGCTAACAAGTTGGACAACTCATTGCGTGAGTAGTGCATCGAACACCCAGTGTACTTCTTTGCAGTGAGTTGAATTCACTCGAGCTAACAAGTTGGACAACTCATTGCGCGAGTAGTGCACCCCTCACACAATCTCCCCCGTCCAGGCGCTAAGCTCCCTCGCAAAGATTGATCCCCCCCCCCCCATATTATGGCTCATTACGCCACTGCACATCAATTAAATCAGATTCTGAGTCAGATCGGAGTGAGTGCAAAGGAGGCCTTACATTTTATTGACATGACGGAGTTGGCATGGTACGCTGCATGCACTGCACATTTCTTGACCTTGGTCCTTGGATGCTGCAGCTAGAAAGAAAGTCACTGGTAAGTGGTATATTCTGCTTTAGTCCTGTTGGTAGTACTTAGTCTAGATCTATTTAAGTAACTGAAAAATTAAATATGGTGGATTTGCTACATATAACACACACACACAGAAATATATAGAACTGCATTTCTTATTAAAAACTCTCTATACTCATCAAAAGCATGTAATTGTACTTGTAAGGCTAAAATGTATTATCAATTACCACGTTAAAGGAAATAGTACTCGTATTGTGTATGTGATACGCTAGGTGTTTACTGGGGATTTACAGTCGAAATGAGTTTTTTTGAACTGAATGAAAACAGAATGATGCACTTCAAAGATGAGTAGTCATCAAAATTACTCATGGAGCTGAGTAAGCATACTGACAATTTTGCTGTGATCGTTTGACCATGTGTGATTATTTGACCATGAATCTGTGATCGTGTTAGTTAAACCACTTTAATGAGTAATTACCTACCATATTGGAACATTGAAATTAAGAAACTCAATAGTTAGTTTAATGTTTCTTCTTCACTAAATTCACAAAGCTCTGTGGGAAATCTTCCCCTTTCAATACGTTAAGTCAGGTACTTCATCTTTTGTATTATTCCTAAAATTCAGGGTATAAGATACTGGCCAACTTCTACTAAGATACCCTCTTTTGGTATATGTATGACTTTAATTTTTGCATGGCAATTATGCAATATGATCAGCTTTGATTTTATGATAACTCATTTGGTAAATGTAATATTATGCAATAGAATATTAGAATGAGACAGAGTTTTCTATAAGATGGTAACGTTACAGTTTTACATTATTTTCAACATCATTCTCAATTTTAAAAATCAGAGCTCCGTACTCCTACATGCTAATAAAACATCTGGTACAGTGTAAAACCGTAAAAAGAACCTATGTGATAACAATTTTATCATAAGATTATGATTTAGTGCTCCAGAAAATCAAAAAATATATATATTTTTACCTACATAAAAATTTATAAATTCTATCTAAGTAATGACCCATTCAATATTATGTTATGTACCATGCCATAATATGTGTTTCATGTCACACTACTTGTTTTGGTGTGAAAATGAAATATTTTTAATGTTAGGAACAGTATGTTACTTTTTGCTCTGTAACAACTTTACCCTAAGGCAAGTGCCACTTTGAACCTGTATTTATACCATTTCAATCCAGGACGAAGAAGCGGTTAATTGTAGCTCATCCACACATCATTCACAATGCTGGTGTCTACACCATTCTTTCGGAAGGTGGGGAGATTGTTAAAGCAGCATCACTACCCAAGACTTTCTACCTTCTGACTGACGTCTACTATGCATTCCACCTGCAGTTCCCAAAATGCCAAGAACCTGTCAAGTCTGGAATGCCAGTATGGAATAAATAAATCCAGCGGAAGAATTCCAAGAGCTACAATAAACTTGATCAATACTATCATGGAAAAGTAGTGACAGTCCCATGGAACTGTGTGAACAGAGAGAGAGAGAGAGCTCTATGAGAGTAGGAGAGAGAAAGGAGAGAACATGCCTTAGGTTGGCAAAAAAATATGTTTCCAATTTAAAAAAAAAAAATAGCTCATCCACACATCATTCACAATGCTGATAAATCACCATTTTTTTTTCAAAAGGTGTGCAGATTGCAAAGCAACATTACTGCCTGATGCATTCTACCTTTGGTGCAGCCATTATGTGGCCACGGACCCGTGACAAGCTGCTTTCGACACGCCGTTTGTTTCTCTATTCATAAAATAATCACATTTTCACGATAATCATGTATGCTACTTCTCTCAGATTCTTTATGATTGGACGTTTGTTATTTGCATATCCATACAATTTTCAAATCAAGCTAGCTAAAAAAAAATCAGTGGCGGTATATTTTACGCCTCAATGCTGATATGCTCAATGCTGCGACCGTGTAATAATGCAGTTTTTTAGAGTAAAAATTAGATGGAGTATTCCTTGCTATCTTTGAAGTATGTATTTTCACTTTATAGCTTTAAAGTAATGATATTTAAATGCATTGGTTGTAAAGAACAAAGTTTGCTGGGGAATTGTGATTAATTTAGGCAGGCTGAGGTAGACCGACCATGCAATTTGCATAATGTATTCTGAATTGAGTGACATACAATAATGCTCAATCCATGAATTCACTGAACAGAATTATTTATTGTGTAATCCTCACGTTTTTACATTTGAAGCCTAGACCTGCTCCGTACCTGTTGCAATGCTTTTTATTGGAATATTTCTTTGGATTGCCGTAAAACGATTACTGAAATCTTGAACTTCGCTGTCAGGTTCATCTGACAGGAGGCTAAAAATCCATGATAGACTGATAGTGTTACATTCACTATAGCTAGCAACTCTCTCCATAGCTGGAGCAAAGGGCCACAAAGTTAACTTTATATGTAATTTCAACTTTATTCTGGCATCAAATTTAAAAATCTGAGGATTAGTGACCCGCTCTGTCGAAATGAGGCATAAGTCGCACGGGAAGATTTTCCGTAGGAGGCCAAAAACTGAGTTGAAGTCGATTTTAGCTCGATTTTTTTTTATTGCAGAAAATGAATCTTCAAAGTCTCTTCTATCATGTGTGTGAATTTCGGTCCTCAAAATTATGTGTAAGACCTTATTAATAACGATTTAAAATATCAATTTCAAAACGAGTGGTCCAGAAATTCGAGCGACTTGTTCATGGGTCGCCTCGCGAACGCGTCGCTAGGGGCAGCAAACAGGGTTGTGATTGGTCAAATTAGTTGCATATTCATGAGCTGTAACAATGCTTGGGTGCGCACTCGAGCGAGAAAAAAAAACAGGTCGGTATATTGAAAGTGTCTATGCCGGGGATGAGAAAATGCTTGATCTAAATTTTCTTAACTTGTTGTTATCCATGAGAGTGTGTTTATGTTTATGTCGATTGTAAAAAATAAGACAACTTTCCTCAAAATATCATTCGTATAAGAAC
>JZLH01S0036902.1:23509-36354 GCA_001188425.1 Eucidaris tribuloides
TAATGTGAAAGGTGGGGGTTGCTGGCAGACTGTGGCAGTTGACAGATCTACCTTTTATTTGGGAAGAAGAGCCTACAAATACATGTCAAGTCATGTATGTGACTTTTCAACATAATATATATTTCTTCGTCCGGCTGGCAGAAGGTCGTTAGCAAATGCTCTATTAAAGCAAAAGGGCGTTAACAGTATAAATTGCTTGTAACATGACAACCATTGGCTTATTTCACTTGAAACCAAAGTATTGTGATCTTTTAGATCCTTCTATCAGTACGTAAGGCGGAATATGGAATAAGCCTATGGGTTTCAAATTAGAGGCAATTAACGGTTAACGCCCTTCTGCTTAGAGCATTTGCCAACGACCTTCTGCCAGCCGCACGACGATTTATACAAGTAACCAGTTAATGCTTCAAATTGGCAGTAAAGCTGTCTGACTGCAGTGGTGTCACAAACCTATTTCATTTCCAAAGGGGGGGGGGAGGGTAGACCTGACAACTTTCTGACCAATGGGGGGGGGTCATTTATTCCCCCCCGACCCCTTTGCTAGTGATGCCCCTGTCTGACTGTATATAAGGTAAGGCTGAATGCATTGACTTGGAGCAAGAAAGTTGTAAGATAGCACATAGAAAACAACCTTTTTGCCCTCCGTCGATGGTTTTGCATTGCATTTAGCAGTCTGCCACCATGACTCATTCTCTTACGATCTCAACATCACATCTAATCCATACCTAGTGTCTAGCCGTGACTAAACCCCTTTTAAACCCGTCTCTATCCAGCCGTGGTTTGGAAGATCTCTCACAGATTACTGTCCTCTAAACCTGCTTTGATTCTTGTGAAGATACTTAGATAACCCAGCTCGTGTAGCCTGACACATGGCCTTCATTTATGAAACGAGACCACCAAGAATCTCTTTGTAGAACATACAAGTTCTGCCAGAAAAAGGCATAATTCACCTGAGGAAACAGTAGGTCTTTAGGATGACGCTGAGTAACAATGTTCAGATAAATGGCTAACATGTTAATTCATCTTTTGGTGACATCAATCTGACCTTGCCATCACTCATGAAATATGAGGCATTTACAGTACATATACTTTGAAGTTGAGGTTTGAAGAATATCATGAAGTTTTTCAGTAATTTCACCTCGTACTTACTGGTGACCTTTATGTTACCTTGATATCACCTTCAAAATATTTTCTATAGAGTGTTGGCAAGTCCACCTTTCATAAACACTGAATACCGCACTGTGACAGCAGCACATTGCACGCTGATGAGAGCAGCGCGGTATTGTCAGTGTTAACCTTTCATGAAAAGCACATTTTATTACCGTCTAATTCATCCACATGATTCTATTTCTGTAAATTGAACTTTCTGATTAATCCGTCAGCTCCACTCCCGAGTTGTCACATTTTTATTTTGTGAGAGTAATATGGAAAATTAGTTTAAATCATAATATCATGATAGGAGTATTTGTCATTATTTTGTGCCCCAAGCAATACAATATTTTGATCATCAATTTCTCATTCTGTGCTTTCATTGTAGGGCAATGAGCAGTGCATTTTCACCTTTTGTAGCAGTGTGACGAATCCAAAGTCACATGAATTATACAGATATTTGATTATTAATAGATTATAAGTATGAATACATATTGGTAATGTATATTTATTACAAGAACGAGGTAGCTATAGTATAAGAGATGAAAGTTCCTCTCTTCGATAGGAAGTAGTGGGAGTTGTCTTTGGAAACATCTCATGGTAATCTTGAAGACATTCTCAGTGCCTCGACAATTATAGGGGAGTGATAGTCGTGGTAACGTTTTCTGACCCTAGACAAGGGACCATTAGTAACTGGGATTACACTTATTATGGAAATAGTCAACAACTGAAAATGTTTATGTATGTTTTGGCTAGTCGTAGTTAATGTTAGGAGGATCCACGTGAGTTTATAAATGAATAGCATATAAGAAAGAGGGGAGCTTACTAAAATGACATTTTATACATTTATTCCGCCACATTTCCGAGTATTTTTCTCCAGTATTTCTCAGCCCATATATGGAGATAAGTGTAACAATGACCAGCATGAAGGTCATGTTACAAAGAATGTTTGTAACAGTTAAATAGGACAGACATTTACGCACTGAGAGAGAAGAGAGGAGAGAGGAGAGCTCTAGAGTAGAGATTCGATTCAGAGAGAGCTAGAGCTTAGCAGAGAGCTACCGAGTTGGTAGTGCGACAGGGGAGGTCCGTGTACTCATTAAGAAATCTACTCCTGGTAGTTGAACAGCGATAATAGTACTACACGTTTTTAGTATGGGTTTATTTCACACAGTGATATACTGCTTTTGGCATGTCAGATGAATCAGTTCATTCAGTTTTGATAGGTTTGGGTATTCCTTCAATTCGAGTTATTTTCATTTAGCTAGTTTGTATTGTCATCATTTCGTCGCAAGTCGAACTGTTTCAATAAATATTTATATTCTTCATCACGTATACAACCTGTGTGGAACTGAGTATTTCTTTATCTTGAAGATAAGTGGTGGCAGAGGAACTTTTCTAACATTCAACACCATCACAGCACGTCAGCGCTAATCGCTACGTACAGACAGACCGATGGTAGAAGCAGTAAATACGATATGAGGGTCCTATTGATTGGCATCCTATAGAAATTAACATAAACTGGCACACCATACAATTTACATTTGGTTACAGAAACAGCCTTAAAGCCCAAGTTTGTTTTTGGGACTTTTTGTTATTTCGAAAGCTTTATTCCCAAATCATAACCCTGCAGATAATAGAATTCTGAATGTTCTTTAGTTTTTTTTTTTATAGTTATGTGCAAATCTCGGGGGGGACCCGAGGATTTTCGACTATAATTTAATATTATAGCATCCAAAGGGTTTAAAAATGGCTTTAGGTTGCATGTGTTAATACATCAATCTGAAAGAGCAGACTTGCTCTTCAGATGAGGTATAACGCCCCCCCCCCCCCCTCTAATAAACTTTTTCTTTGTCCTTTAGTTTTTTTTTTTAAATTAATTAATGAAAGCAAATGTCAGGAGGGACCCGACATTTTCAGCTATATTTTACATTTATAGCATCCAAAGGTAAAAAGGTTTATATGAACTATAACCTCATCTGAAAGTAACAGAGTCTTGCGCTCTTTCAGATGAAGTATAACACATGGTTAACCTAAAGCCTTTGTGAACCCTTTGCGTTGCTATAATATAAAATATAGTATTATAGTTAATATAGTTTATATAGTTATATATATATAAGTTATATTAGTTATATATATAAACACAACAAAGAAAGAAGTACTAACACGCCTTTTTCAAATTACTATAACTTTAAAAAAGAACGGTTGTTGAGCCAATAATTTGCAAGGATTTCCTGCACTAATTGACTAAATTCTGTGAGAAAATGTGATTTGGTCCATCACAGCTCTCATGAGTGAGCACATATTAAAGGTCAAAAAGTCACTTTTCAAAATTCACAAGGGTCATTTTGGGGTTTTTGATGCAGGATTTTTGAACAAATTCTGTTTTCTGGTGAATATTAATCGATATTTACTTTAATTCATCCTGTGTTTGATCCTTCTCATTACCCCTTTGCACTTTTTGCATATTTTACGCTTCGGTGACGCAATTTAAAAATGTCCACCCTTTCTCGATTTGAAATTGTAAAAATCATTAAATTTACTCAAATAATTTAAATTCAAATTTTTTCAGCAAAATGTATTCTTACGTGTTGTACGTTAATAAGCGGTTGTAACCATGACATGGTTTGAGTGAGCACCACTTTATATAATAAAGGAAACATGTCATTATTTACCATTATTTTGGCATAAGAAGACTCATAGTGCTTTTGAAAAGTGCATGTTCACCTTTAATCAATGCTCATCATCGCATGACCCAACAGACCATACATTATTCAGCACAGAAAGTTTCATGAGATGTAGCACACTCTTGCCAAATTATTTTACAACAAACTTGTGTTTTTTGTTAAAAAGTTATGATACGTTTGAAAAGGGGGTAGTACTTTTTTCTGTTGTGTTTTAATTAAAAAAAAAACTAAAGACATTCAGAATCTATTATGATTTTGGGGAATAAAGCTTTCAAATAACCAAAAAATTCCCAAAACTAAACTTTGGCTTAAAACGGGAAAGTACCCAACCAAATAAAGCTGATCCTGGCATCATTCTACCTGAATGAAATATAGTTTATCAGATAACTCAATAAAGATGAGGCAATTGAAAAAAAAAAAGTTTGGGGAAATATGTAATGTAACTAACGTTTTTTTTCTGGGCAAATCCTGTATTATGTATTTGTACACACGCTCACTTTGGTCTAGATTTGATAGTCTACGTGGGTGAGGGGGTCCGTGCAGCCCCATGAATCATACTCTCTAACCCATGTTACTATATATTGGCAAAAAGTCGCGTAGTAAAACGATTAGATATGATTAAAAAGTCAAAAAGCTGTCCACGATTGTTTTTTCATGCATATTTATGCAAATTTAGTGTATTGTTGGTGTAACAGAAACACTAAGGTTTTATACATTTAATTAAAATTTCTCATATTTGGTCTTGATCCATGTTTGAGGTCATACACGATATAAAGATAAACTTCTAAGCAATCAGATGAATTTATAGTTCATATATATGCAAAATTAGGGCGGTCATTGTGAAAATCCCTATTTAACCAACTTTTGCATTTTCCAAAGCGATTTTCTACTTACTAACCAGTGTTACTTTATTGGAAAATAATGTGTAAAAATAATAGAGCTAGTGTACGAAAGTCAAAAGTGTCCCACGTATTGTTTTTTGCAAATTTATGGCACACATGTAGTGTTTGGTATAAGACAGAATTATACGGTTTTTATACATTCATTCATGAAATTTGTTCTCAGTATTGTCTTGATCCATGTTTTGGAGGTCATACACGATATGTAATAAGTCCTAAGCAATCAGATAAATTCCATGAGTCATAATATGCAACTATTAGGGCCGATCATTAGTGATAAAATCCTAATTTTGACACATTTTTGGCATTTCTCAAGAAGACGAATTTTTATGCTTCTAAAGCATGTATATTTTATTGGACAAAAATGCACGTAGAAAACGATGAAGCTATGTTACCAAGTCAAAAGTGTCCACGCGTATTGTTTTTTATCAATTTATGCAGAATAAGTGTATTGATGGTATAACAGAAATATACGGTTTTAATACATTTCAGTCAGAACTTTTCTCATATTTGGTCTTTGATACTGCTTTGGGAGGGTCATACAGATATGTAAGATAGTCCCTAACAATCCGATGAAATCATGACGTTCATATATATGCAAATATGGGCCCGTCGTTACGTGAATCCCTACAACTTTGACAACAATTTTGGATTTTTTTCAAGCGATTTTATGCTTCTAAGCATGTTTACGTTAATTGCAAAAAAGCGTAGAAACGATAAGCCTACTGTGTACCGAAATGTCAAAAAAGTTCCACGTATTGTTTATGCAAATTTATGCAAATCAGTGGTAGTGATGGTATCAAAGAAATATACGGTTTTTAATACATTTCAATCAGAAGATTTCTCCTCATATTTGGTCTTGATCCATGCTCTGGAGGGTCATACTACGGTATGTATAAGTCTATAAGCATCAGAATGACTTTATGACGTCATAATATTGAAAGTAGGGCAAGTCTTGGTGAAAAATCACATTTGGGCACAATTTTTGGCTTTTGGTCACGATTTTAGCTTGAAAATAATGTTCCAGACTATGGTTTGATGCAGCAAGGATAAGATAAAAAATCATAAATTGAAGTTAAATAATATTATATACATGTTAATATACACTAGTTTCACACAACATGCAAATTAAGGCAAGATTTGCAGGGAAAAGGCGAATAACGTGTTATATATGCTTTGTTAATGTGCTTATTATTGCAAATGATAATGCCAATATATATGTACCAAACGTCAAAATTGATTAATTGAAACTTTTACATTTATCTAAGCATACCTTTTACATATCTAACTTCAATCTTTGGCGTATGAATTATGCAAATTAAGACAGAAATAGTTCTAAAATCAAACGCTTTACATATCGCGGCAAGTATAACGAACAAAATAATTAATAAAGGATCACAACTACAAATGAAATAAAGCAAAAACCAAAACGAGTACTAATTTCGCCACTTGCTTGTACACTCAAATCCCTCCCGCACCTTCCTACCCCCAAAAGGGCTCTTGGTGTAATTGTTTTGCAGGATGATTTGCAGCAGATTCAGTCAGGTTAGACTAACCTGCATAAAGATTGACTTAATTGACTTTATTAATTTTAGTCGCACGTGGTAAAGGAGGTTTACGTGCACCATTGAAATAAACTTTTAATAAATTGTCACTAAATCGGGGAAATCAAAGGAAAATGATTACCTGTGTTGCCAAATCAAAATATGCCGTATATTATTTTTAGGCAAATGAGTGGCAAAAAATGTCTTCATTAATGGAAAAATATAGGCGTTAAGGTTATATTGAGTTAACCTCCATGCCAAAAGAGCAGAGTCTGCTCTGTTATAACGCCTTAATAACCTTTGGATGCTATAGATGTAAAATATAGTCCGAAAATCTCAGGGGTCCGGCCCCCCACCCCCCCGAGATTTTGTCATTCATTAATTAAAAAAACAAAGACATTCAGTAATCTATTATTGCAGGATATGAACTTTTGGGCATAGAAGCTTTCCAAATAAACTAAACTTGGGCTTTAAGATGCAAATAAGCATAACATAAACATGCATCATCACATTAAAAAAATATTTGCGTAATGTATTAATCGTTTGTGCATATTTTTTACTTTAAAATCAATTATAGGAGAAAAGAGATGATAATATTAATGTTGACTGGTCAATGATCGCTAAAAATACTTATAATGCACTAAACGTGTCGCCAACATTATGCATAATCTACGCATAATATACTATGACATTAATGATGGTTTGTCGTCTAATAATTTGTTATCATTTTTCCTGATATTCCCATTAGGCACAAAACAAGAGATGACAGATCCATATTGTTCAGGTTTAAGGATCATTCAATTCACAATCATCAAATTCAGTTTAATACTCAACCATTTTTTAAGCAGTCAAATAATTGCATAAAAAATGAAATTGCTACAGAATTCTCAGAAACAAGAAATATTACGTTCAAAAATTCCACATTCGCTCCTCAAATCTGTATTCTAAGAGCAAGGGGGATTATAAAACACTCATGAGTGGCCGTATGTGAGATAAAGTATACAAACCGCCAATAAAGTTACAATTTCAACGAAATTACTGTTTTGAGCTACAAATTGAGCTATTTTGATTCAAACATAAACACTAAGATCCAAGATGAAGACGCTGAAACATCATGGTTGAGTAAAAGCTTCATCGCCAAAATCTAAACATCCAAAAACCTAATAAAAATGTGGCCATTAACTCAGGGTTCCAAGGAGATATAAATATCTTTGTCAATATTTGTTATAGAATTTCACAAAATGTCTTTTTTTTTTCCCTATTG
The DNA here is from genome assembly GCA_001188425.1 of Eucidaris tribuloides. Classification (NCBI taxonomy): domain Eukaryota; kingdom Metazoa; phylum Echinodermata; class Echinoidea; order Cidaroida; family Cidaridae; genus Eucidaris; species Eucidaris tribuloides. The sequence goes on from JZLH01S0036902.1 coordinate 31,053, forward strand.
AATAGACATTATGTGATGTAATATAAGTTCTCTTAAAGTAATCAGAGATTATTCAAAATATGAACTGAATCTGTGACCCCAAAATATAAGTCCAGATAAACAGTGTTCCTCAGTTTTGATTGGAATATAGTGTAATTGTATGTTTCCATAATGAGACAATAAAATCGCATACACTTGTCTCAAAATAATATAGTGCACTTTTTGAATTTGGGCAACGCAGCTTATCGTTTTCTTCTGCATTTTTCTGATAAATCTATTAAAGTTTTATTTCAATGGTGCTGTAAACCCCTTAGCACTTAAAATATTGTTAAAGTCAACCATTATGCAGGCTTACAACTGTAGTCTAACTAACATGACATTCTGCAAAACTCATCTCAAAAATTAGCACAAACCCTTTTGGGGGGCGGGGGTAAGTGCAGGGGTTGAGGTGCTACAAGCAAGGGCAGGGAATCGGTGACTACTTTTTGCTTGTATTCATTTGTAGATTCTGTGATCTTTTTTTTTTGTGTGTTTTGTTGTTTTCTATACTTGGCGCATATGCGATAGGATTTATTTTAAAGCTATATTGACTTAATTTGCATATTTATACGCCAAAAGATTTGACATCTATTTATGTAAAAAGTACGTTAACCTAAATGTATAAAGTTTCAGATATCATTTTGACATTAAAATAGATTTGATACATACATTTTGCCATTATGAGTGACAATTAATCAAAGATATAAAACAAATAATTCGCGCCTTTCACACCTGCAATCTTGCCTAAATTTGCGCATGTTGTGTACAAAATGTGTATATTAACTATGTTGATGATTATTATTTATCTTAATTTATGAGGTTTTAACTCTATCCTTCTTCAACACATTATTTCAGCTCTAAAATCGTTAAAAAAATGCCAAAATTGTGCCAATATATGATTTTTCACCAATGACGGCCCTAATTTGCATATTAATGCATGACGTCATATAATTCATTACTGATTGTTATATAGACCTTATGTGACATAGATGTGTATGATACCATCCAAGCATAGATAGACTAATAGTGAGGAAAAGTGTTCTGATTGAAATGATTGAAACCGTAATAGTTCTCTTATACATCACTCACTGATTTTGCATAGAATTTTTGCATAAAAACAATAAGGGACACTTTTTGACTTTTGTAACATAGCTTATCGTTTTTCTAACGCTTTTTTTGCAATATTACGTAAAACTGCTAGAAGCATAAAAATCGCTTTGAAATAATCCAAAACTGTTTAAATAGTAATTTTTACTAAAACGGCCCTAATTTGAATATATGGAATGACTCATGAATTATCTGATTTGCTTAGAGACTTATTTACTATATCGTGTTATGAACCCCCCTCCAAAACATGATCAAAACCAAATATGAGGAAAAATTCTGATGAAATGTATTGCAACCGTATATTACTGTATACCATCACTACACTGATTTGCATATGCATAAAAACAAATACGTGGACACTTTTTTTCTTTGGTAAGCCATAGCTTTATCGTTTCCTAACGCCTTTTTCCAATTAAGTAACCGTGCTTAGCAAGCCAAAAAAATGCTTGAAAATGCCAAATTGTGTTAAATGGATTTTCACTAATGACGTGCCCTCAATTTGCATATTTATGGACGTCATAAATTCTGTACTGCTTAGAGATTTATCTACATATTTGTGGTATGACGCCTGCCGAAAACATGGATTCGAGACAAATATGCGGAAAAGTTCAACTGAAATTTTATCAAACCCTTCTGTTTATGTTAAACCAACACTAGAAAAAAAAAAAAAAAAGAAACATTAATTTGCATAAATCTTGCATAAAAACAATACGTGGGACAATTTTTGACTTTGGTAAATAGCTAATCGTTTTTCTACGCATTTTTTTCCAATATAGTAACTTGCGTTAGAAGTAATATTTCAGGGGGGTGCTACGGTAGCCGCCCTCTACCGCACTAGATATACTCTGATGTTTCAGTGTATTGTGGGTTCTAGACAGAAGTGTCGTAAGGGGTTCAGGATCTTATGCATGTCATCCAATTCGATAACGACCGAATGCAATTATGCGTCCAACATAAGACAGAAATGAAGTGGACAGCTTGCAGGATTGTATTGTGGCTGTGGCTTGATCTCTTCTTCCTGTACATTATTAATGGCTTTTCCCCTCCATTTTGTACGAGTTCCCACAAACGAGACAATGGTAATATGAGAAATTAGGAAGAGATTTTCATAATGTATAGGAGATGTCTCTTGTAAGTTAGAGCGGTGATAAAGTGTGTGTCCATCTATAAATGCTTGGCAAATTGAATTATTCAGTAGTAAATGCACTGCCCGCCCCCCCTTTTGTATATTCCACGGGGGGGGGGGAGCCAATATATTACAAGGTGTACAGCGCATGAGCGTGCATGGACTGTCAAAATGGAGCCTAAACAAGTAAATTGCCTAGTCAGAATCTCAAGAATACCCTAAACAAGTAAAAGTATGAAAAGATACCCTTAAAGTAACCTTTCTGTTGAAATACCCGAAAGAATATATTTAAAGTCCCAAAAGATACCTTTTAAAGTAAAACTTCTGCTAAAAGTATATACCTTTTTCCTGATTTTGGCGATTTTCATACCCTTTCACTTCAACCGCCGTAACATCGGCCCGATACGTGAAAAACTCAACACCTTTTTAGCGTTTTTTTTCAAGCGACCGTATTGGTTACACCTTGTAATTGAACGTGAAAAACAACTTTTTACCGCGTTCTTTTTCACAACGCGTATGTGTACGACCACGGTTGTATGGACCCTAAATCAAGAATTGCCGTGTCGATCCTCAGAATACCCAAAAACGAGTAAAGTTGAAAGATACCTTTTAAGAGTAAACCTCCTGTTTGAATACCCGAAAAAGTATTTCAGTACAAAAACATACTCCTTTTAAAGTAACTTCTGCTAAAAGTATAACACTTTTTTCCTGATTCTTGCGCGATTTTCATGCCTTTTCACTTACGCGTGTACAAATCGCCCGAGCGTGAAAGCAGCCCTTTTTTACGCATTTTTTCACACGCGATCGGTGTACACCTGTGCAATGACGTGAAAAACAACCCTTTTTACGTGTTTTTTCACAACCGTATGTACAACCTTGTAATGACGCTAAACAAGTAATTGCTGATTCGATCTCAGAATACCTAAACAAGTAAAGTCCAAAAGATAACCTTTAAAGTAAAACTCTGCAAAAAGTATACCTTTTTCCCTGATTGTTGGATTTTCATACCCTTTTTCACTTTAACCGCGTGTACATCGCTCGACTTGTGAAAAACAACCCTTTTTACCGCGTTTTTTCACCACGCGTATGTGTACATCTTGTAAATTGAAGGTATCCCCCCCCCACCCCCTCCCAGGTCCACATAACATAGGCAATGTATATAATGAGAAATCAGAATCAGGATTTCATAATGTAATTAGATAGGAATGTCGCCATGACATAACATAGACAATGTAATATGAGAATATAGAAATCCGCGGATTTTCATATGTATTATATACGAATGTCTTTGGTAATGTTGAATATTGATATGTTGTCTTTATAATTGTTTGGAAAATTTGGAAATTATCAGTAGAAAGTGCCCATTCTCACCTCTCTTTCATTTAATTCCAAACATAATGCAGATAATGTAGTACACCAAATCAAATTGGGATATCATAATGTATAAACTTAGAAATATATTGTACTGTTGATGAGAAATTGGCGAATCATTAAAATTTTGGAATTTATCATTACGGCGAGAATTACAGAAAAACGTTTGATTTCCTCTATAATCTGTTTAGTGAATGAATTGATTTTGAGTTCTATTCTTACAGACAACTTGTGCTTGTGAAGATCTGAAGAGAAAAGTTGGGGAATTACGAAATTGATGACTGAGAATAAACTAAATTCGGCAAAATGTAATTTGTGAAAATGTAATGTTAGAATTTTATGCACTGGATGTAATCAGTATTATTGGAGTATAAGCTGGTGCTTTCAGCAGGGTTCAGCTCTCACACATTCAGCAAAAGACTCCAAATTTGCCGTTTCTTCTCCAAACAATATTTAAGAGAAAATGTGTGGCATTCTATTTATCTCACACAACAATTTGGACTCCTAGTAATGTCATTGGCCTAGTCGGGATTCTCAGGTAAATTGATTCAGAGTATGGCAATTCTAGATAGGTAACCAAGAAATTTGACATTTCCTACTCTTGAAATATGTTCCTTCATTAGTGCTCCTCATCAGGCTATCTATCACACACTAATTTACATGACAGCACATCAATGGTAACTAGCAAGTTTCTATTTTTGTGTATGCTAACAATTTCTTTATTAAAATCAGACCATTGCAGGCCAATTTGAGTTGTAAACATAAAGCTACAGTATACAGGGCTCACACTAAACAGTTGTTTCTGCTTGCCCTCGGCAAGTGAAATTATCACTTTCAGATTTTACTTGCCGCGAATGAAAAATTTTTATTGTCCGCAAAATAAACAATAATTAAAACAATTAAAAATTATTTCCTAATTTTAATCTCTAATCTTTTTAATTCATTGAAAGTTTATTATTCAAGTTCTGAGGGTTGTAAAAGGTGAGATTTCTGAAAAAATGATATGGAATTAGTTATATAATTAGCTGATCACTTCACACATACTTTTATTTACTTTGGTAACGATTTTGGAACACTTTTTTTTATTGAGATCAAAATTTATCTTGCCCAATTGCAAGTAATTAAAACATTTTCATTTTTACCTGCCCGAAATGATATTTTACTTTGCCCGCGGGCAAGGTGGTCAAGGCGGCAAGTGCTAGTGTCGAGCCTTGAGTATACAACATCATACTTTACTCCCTCCCAACTCACTCCGATATTAATACACCTACAAAGCAAGAGGTATAAAAAGTAGACCAGTTTCAAATCATATGCCCTAGTAACAAGCTGTCCATAACTTATTTATAATGAATATCATTTCACACCTTCGAATCAAACTTACATACAGTTTGTTGTTACAATGTCGGCGCAAGCCTTGGGCAACTTTTAGGTTGTTATGGACATAGTCTGGTTTGAAGGTATGCCTGAAATAAGGAAACTGGTCAACTCCACTCAAACCTATTGGCGTCTTGCATTAAAATTGAATTTAACACCATTGAGACATTTGCGTTTGTTATAAGACACTCTTTCAAACAGCACTGCCAAGATAATTCTTGGGTCCTAGTCATTCAATGGGTTAACATAAATTATGCATTTAATTTTTTTATCCTGTTGGACACAAATGATTTTGATATGAACTCA
>JZLH01S0036902.1:36914-51226 GCA_001188425.1 Eucidaris tribuloides
GGGTTCATAGACCAGAAAGTGTCGTAAGGGTTCAGGATCATTATGAATGTTCCCATCCAAATTCATAACGCCGAATGCGATTACGTCAACATCAGACAGAAATGAGTGGACAGCTGCAGGATTGTATTGTGGCTGTGGCTTGATCTCTTCTTCCTGTACATTATTAATGCCTCTTTCCCCCTCCCTTTTGTACGAGTTCCCAACATAACGTAGACAATGTAATATGAGAAATTAGAAGAGATTTTCATAATGTATAGGAATGTCTTTGTAATGTTGACGGTGATAAGTGTGTGTCATTATAAATGCTTGGCAAAAATTGAATTATTCAGTAGAAATGCCACCCCCCCCCTTTCGTTATGAGTTCCCACCGGGGGGGGGGGGGAGCCAATATCATTACAAGGTGTACACCATGAGCGTGCATGGACTTTCAAAATGGACCATAAACAAGTAATTGCCTGTCGATCTCAGAATACCCTAAACAAGTAAAAGTATGAAAAGATACCCTTTTAAAGTAAACCTTCTGTTGAATACCCGAAAGAAGTATTTAAGTCCAAAAAGATACCCTTTTAAAGTAAAACTTCTGCTAAAAGTATACCCTTTTTTCCTGATTTTGGCGATTTTCATGCCCTTTTCACTTTACGCGTGTACATCGCCCGACCGTGGAAAACAACCCTTTTTACGCGTTTTTTCACACGCGTATGGTGTACACCTTGTAATGACGTGAAAAACAACCCTTTTTACGCGTCTTTTCACACGCGGATGGTGTACACCTTGTAATGGACCCTAAACAAGTAATTGCCTGTCGATCTCAGAATACCCTAAACGAGTAAAAGTCCAAAAAGATACCCTTTTAAAGTAAAACTTCTGCTAAAAGTATACCCTTTTTTCCTGATTTTGGCGATTTTCATACCCTTTTCACTTTACGCGTGTACATCGCCCGACTGTGAAAACAACCCTTTTTACGCGTTTTTCACACGCGTATGGTGTACATCTTGTAATGACAGTGACTCCCCCCCCCCCCTCCCCAGGTCCCAACATAACATAGGCAATGTAATATGAGAAATCAGAATCAGGGATTTTCATAATGTATAGATAGGAATGTCCCAACATAACATAGACAATGTAATATGAGAAATCAGAATCAGGGATTTTCATAATGTATAGATAGGAATGTCTTTGTAATGTTGATATTGATATGTGTGTCTTTATAATTGTTTGGCAAAAATTGAATTATACAGTAGAAATGCCCCATTCTCCCTCTCTTTCATTTAAGTTCCCAACATAATGCAGATAATGTAGTACACCAAATCAGAATTGGGATATTCATAATGTATAGAAACTTAGAAATATATTTGTAATGTTGATGAGACATGTGCGAATCATTAAAAATGTTTGGCAAAATTTAATCATACGGCGAGAATCAGAAAAGTTTGATTTTCCTCATAATCTGTTGTATGAAATGATTGATTTGATTTCTATTCTTACCAAGACAACTTGTGCTTGTGAAGATCTGAAGAGAAAAGTTGGGGAAATTACGAAATGATGAACTGAAGAATAAACTAAAATGATCAGGGCAAATGTATTTTGTGAAAATGTAATGTTAGAATGTTAATGCACTGGATAACAGTATTATTGGGATAAGCTGGTGCTTCAGCAGGGTTGCCAGCTCTCACACATTCAGCAGAAGACTCCCACAATTTGGCCCTTTCTCAAACAATATTTAAGAGAAAAATGTGTGCATTTCTATTATTCTCACACATTTGGACTCCTCAGTATTTTTTGGCCTATGGGAGTTCTCAGGTAAATTGATTCAGAGTAAGGCAATTCTAGGATAGGTAACCAAGAAATTTGACATTCCCACTCTTGAAATATGTTCTTCATATAGTCTCTCATTCATTTATCTATCTATCACACATACATTTACAATGAACAGCAAATCAATGGTAACTAGCAAGTTTCATATGTTTTGTGTATCTACATTTCTTTATTAAAATCAGACATTGAAGGCCAATTTGAGTTGTATCAACATAAAGCTACAGTATACCAGGGCTCCACACTAACATTGTTTTCTGCTTGCCCTTCGGGCAAGTGAAATTATCACTTTCAGATTTTTACTTGCCCGAATGAAAAATTTTCTTGTCCGCAAAATAAACAATAATAAAAAACATTAAAAATTATCTCTCACTAATTTTAATCTCTAATCTTTTTATATCATTGAAAGTTTATTATCTCAATTCTGAGGGTTGTAAAAGGTGAGATTTCTGAAAAAATGATATGGAATTAGTATAAATTAGCTGAACAGCTTCACACATATTTTATTTACTTTTGGTAAGATTTTGGACACATTTTTTTTCATTGAGGATCAAAATTTTACTTGCCCAATCGGGCAAGTAAATTAAAACGTTTTCAGTTTTTACCTGCCCGAAATGATATTTTACTTGCCCCGGGCAAGCGGGCAAGTGCTAGTGTCGAGCCTTGAGTATACACATCATACTTTACTCCCCCTCCCCAACCTCCTCCGATATTAATACACCTACAAAAGCAAAGGTATAAAAATAGACAAGTTTACAAATCATATGGCCTAGTAACAAGCTGTCCATAAACTTATTTATAACGAATACATTTCAACACTTCGAATCAAACTTACATACATTTGTTGTTACAATGTCGGGCAAGCCTTGGGCAAGCTTTCAGGTTGTTATGGACAAGTTGTTTGAAGGGTATGCATGAAATAAGTAAACTGGTCAACTCCACTCAAACCTGGGGCGTCTTGCATTAAAAGTTGAATTTAACCCATTGAAGACAATTTGCATTTGTTATATAAAGACACACCTTTCAAACAGACTGACCCAAGATATCTTGGGTCTAGTCATCAATGGGTTAAACATAACATTATGCATTTAATTTTTTTTATCTGTTGGACACAAATGGATTTTGATATGACACACTTTCTCAGAACTGCCCCCCATGACAAAAGGGCATAACTGACATTTTGGTGTTTTGGAGATATTGAGCAAAATGTATTTTGTTCAACACATAAAGCCCTATTCAGTACAAAGGGACACTTCTAATTACTATTTTTTGTTCTGCATGTTTAACATGATGTACTGAGTCCCCTACACTATATAACTCAATTTTGAAAAAAAAAACGGTCAGTTATGCCCTTTTGTTAGTGGGGGGGGGGGGGGCGGCAGAGTAGACCCCACCCTGAGATATCACAAACTTGGTCTTGAACAGATTAATACAAGATGCCATTGGTTTGGAATGATGCCTAGAATAGCTCCATAAATTACTCTTTTAGTTTTCACTTCAATTATAGTATGTAATGCACAGAGTAGTTTTTTTTCCTATTTCAGTCAGGTATGGGTTACTAAGTAACAAACTTTGAGAAATAAAAAATGTTTTGTTAAAATCCTGCAAAAACATACATGTACTCTGTACATGTCCATCTCATATGTAGAATCAGATTATTTATTTTAGTTACAGAATTTCCTAAAGTTCAATGTTCCTTCATTTCAAGAAAAATATTTGTAATTTTGTAGTTAATTCAGTGAGATTTATAGTTAGAATTAAGAAGTATGAGGATGGTTTTCTTCTAAGCAAACCTGTGCTTATGAAATTTGAATTTCAATTTTTTGCGTGAATTTTTTCCACTGAATTGCTTTTAAATGTACAGCAAATCGTAAGAGCACAAATGAAATAACAAACTCATAGGCCTAAACTTACTTTCTTCGAAGAAAGCAAGCAGAACTGCTTTGAGAAATAAAAATTTTGTTTTTAAAACATGCTCACTTGATTTTTCATGAAGAGACTGGTAGTTATTGACATTAGTGCACTTTTAATATCTACATAACACTAATAATTAAGTACATGTTGCCTACAGGCTTATAATTTTTCTACACTTCTATTAAATGTTGGCTTGCACATTTTGGAATCAAACTTGTCAAATAAGGAGTAAAGCAATTGCACAGTAAATCTTCGATAATTACAAGAGCATTCAGTAATAGTTTAAACATGCTTGAAAATGTTAATTTCAACTACAAAACATATATCATATAGTCTCAAATTATTTTATGTAAAAGGCAATAAAATAAAGCAATTATGCAGCACATGATGAGGTACTAGTTATCATAATTCATAATGCCATTGTTATTATGATCCAATTTTGATTTGGTCCTTATATTTTCACAAAATATATGGTCACAGTGTTTTGATCACAAACCTGTTTCATTGGTTCTCACAAGTATTTTACACATAACTTAAATTACATACAGTATGCTTAACATTACATGAACATATTTACACAAAGGCAACAAATAAATACATAATTTAGTAGAATCTTTTCAATTGCAATCCATCACCATCATGATGAAGACGAAGAACTTAATTGTTGCAAAATGCCTTCCAGTTCAAGAACGGATTTGATGACAAAGTCGGGTTTGGCGAATTCGGGATTCGGCGATTTGCAGTGGGGATTGATCCACACGGTTCCCAAAACTTTGGCGTTCGCCCCACCCTGGATGTCCGTGTCCAGGCTGTCTCCAACCATAATGCACTGGGTTGCCTCCACACCGAGAAGCTTACACGACGTCTTGAAGATGGAGGGATGGGGCTTGGCTTCTGGATAATCTCCGCTGATGACGATTTCGTCGAAGAAGTCCTCTGCCCCGATCTGTGCCATTTTCTCCCGCTGCACCTGACTGTCGCCGTTCGTCAGGAGCAGGAGTTTGTATTTCAGTCGCAGGTTTCGCAGCAGATCCTTGACTTCGTCGTCGAAGTACAGTCCCTCCAGTCTCAACTTTTTCCACAACTGATATACCCTGGAGGCCAGTTCCTCGTACTGGTTGGAATTGAGGGCTTTCCGCCACAGGTTAGTCCTCCATTCATCGATGGGGATACGGTTGTCGGGATCCTTCTCCGCTGCGAGCAGCAGTTTTCTGAACGACGACACGATGTCTTCTGCATTGCAGGTGGGGACTTCTTTCTGGATGAATCTCGTAACCTAAAAAGATGTGGGGGGAAAAAGAGTGAAACTGAAAGTTTCCTTAAATTTTTTCATGAATAATCAATATGCTGTCAATCAATAGTTTTCCCCGGAAAAAAAACCTTGTTTTTTGGAAACAGGGGAGGTGTTTTAAAGCTCCATAACAGATGGAATGGCGAGTTTTCGGTTGCTGGCAGGAAAAATTGGGGGTGCAAAATTTACGTAAGGACCTGTTGATTGTGACAAATTTTTAAATGCAACAACCCTACCAACCCCCCCCCCCCCCCCCCCCCCGTCGTATTCTCTTCCCCAGTGCAGGGGTTTCCACTCTTCCCGGAAGTCGGAATTCGGAATTTCAACTTCCGGGAGAGGTTCGGAAATGAAATAATCCATGGAAGTTCCAGAATTCCAATAATTCCGGAATCCAGGAATAATTTAAGAAATTGAAAAAAGAAGAAGCTAAATACTGAATATATTTTTAGATTCATATAAACAAATGAAGAAAAGAAACGAACAAAAAATCCCTCATCATGGCTCACTCTCGGTCTATATCTCTGTACTGTTCCGAGATTCGAGTTTTTCCGAATTTTTCTATAGGTATACGTACGTTAGCGTCTGCAATGCGTGCATAATGCGCATGCAGTCGTGGCCTTTCGTAGATTTGAGTCGATTGACCTGATTGGACAAATTTTTTGCTGGCATGGGGATGCTCGGCTGCCAATGTACATAACTACATGTACTTGTAATATGCAGGAGTCGAATGTTTGTGCACAAAGCTGTTTGGGCATGAAAGTGCAAACTTACAGCGTTGACTTATGTGATCATTTGAGTTCTAACACAACGATTGTGTCAAGTTCATTTCAAATTCCAGGAAATAGTGCATAATTCCAGGAAATTTAGAGTTCATTCCAGGGAAAAGATTTTTCACTGTGGAAACACTGCCAAGTTGTGCCAGTTTTATTCCGAAATTCGTCAACAATGGTCAACGTATCTATAAACCGCACATAATGAATTTGCAGTTAGCAACCATTTATAATTTAGACCCCTAAAACCCAAAATTACACGCGCCTAAACTAGAATCTAATTAGTAATTAACGTCAGTACAACTGTATTTTGACCCCCGATTTGACCTCAAATAAATTTACCTGAACAAACGCGTTGGCATCGGATTGCTTTGTCCATATCAGCGTGTTGTCCATGTCAAAAAGTATTGCTGCGATTCCCATGATTATTTCTTCCTTATTTCAGTTGCTAATTTGTGAGTGGTAATAAATGGGTTGCACATCCAGGACTAAACTTTACCTCACTGACACTGGAACTCGAACAAGCAATCGCTAGCCTTTTTAACAATACATGAATAACAGTGACAGCAATATTCGTGGCGGTAGCTCAGGCGTTGATTGTTGAATGAATCAAATCAACGGACAATATAAGACACACACATGCACAGCAGTACGTACAGGCACAGCTCAGCTGCGCAGCGCTGGATCACACGTGTGTACGTATCCAATCTACAACACGTAGGCTAGCGCAGCTAGCGCGCGTGTGCCAGCCAAGACCCGGAAGTACAACCCAACTTCCGTCTTGCAAAAAAACGCGTCATAACTTGATTTTATGGCGCGGCTTCCGAATTTTCTGTTTCAACACTGATCACGGAATCGTTGTATTTACAGCAAATTTACATCGTAAGTTTCTAAAATATATGTTTTTGTGATGTCATTATCTGTGTGTATTGTATATGTAATGCAGAATGGAGGAAATATGTTGGAATTCTGTCATAAATTGTAGGGAAAACTAACAAAACGTCTGCCAAAGTCAGATCACAAGCACAGAGCTGAGAGCATGCAGTCAAATCGCATATTATCGCACCAAGACTCTTGGCAAGAGAGTAAGTGCTTCAGTTTATCAAACTTTTCTTAGAACTGAGAGCATATTCATTCTTGAAATATTTCTATAACTAACTGTTAAATTTTAAATTGTACTTGACCTATACGGCGCACAATTGTGGTGGATTACGTCCGTCTGCTTCCAAAACCATGGCATGAAAACGGAGATGTTTCTTCTAACAATGACTGACGTCTTGTTACGTAACTTTCGCCATGTTGTTGTCCCACTACTGCGGGCAAGCGTTGCGTTAGACTGAAAAATCCGCCCGTTCGAAGCAGTTTTTTAACAATTTCTGATCTTGACCTAGCTGCTTCTCCACGGACGGAATCCTTCCCAATCTTTTTACGTAGCAGCGTCTCGCAAGACGCCTTAACCACTGTCCCTATGACAGTTTCGGGTGAGGTAGATCTACCTCACCCGAAGCGATTACAACAAAATAAATGAAGCAAAATCCTAAATTATACAACATATAACTACTAACTTTGAAATCTCAACAATGGGATAGGCTTACCAGCTTCACTAAGAAATGAAGTTTAGTACCTCTTTTTCGCGAAGAAATACACAGCGGTACAGCGATTTTCATGCCGTGATTGAACTGATCTTCACGCATGAACAGCGGGCCAATCACGATCGTGTTACCATTTCATTCATCAATCGTCGGCCAATCAGAGCAAGCATAACATGCGGAGTCTGGCAGTACTACTAGTAAACAAAGATGGCGATGGTTACGACGAATGCGTCTGACGAGTGACGGATTTTTCTTTCTGAGGTCGGGGCTAGGTATTGCAGTGATTTACAGTGAGTATTTCCATCATTTTTCCATAATTTATGGGGCATCATCTAATAAATGTGATTTCATGTCTCAAAAGTCCCACACGACTAAATACGGATAATTTATTTGACCTAGTCCCATATACAGTCGCCCCGTCGTTACCGCGATGTGGACTTACTTCGGACTTTATAAGGGAAGAGATCCGTGTAGCCAGACGTAGTCTCAGCGGAACATCTCGACCGATAAAGTCTGATTTTTCGGTCTAGCGTTGCGTGTGACTTGCAGGGAACAATTTTTGGCTACCCGCAGGTCCCCGCAGATGGCCCGCACCTAACAGTACCTAGCACGTAGTTGCCCGGAGGTGCGCACGCAAGTCCGATTTACCCGCAGCCAAGTTTTGAGCATGCTCAAAACTTGTTGCGGGTGAGCCACGGGGGGATTGACCGCAAGGGCCACGCAGAACACCAGCAAGAGGCCCGTAGCGGCCGCAAATACGTCACAGACAATTAACCCGTTTGAAGTATATGAGAGGTTGTATTGTCCCGGACGGGTTGAGTACCGCGGACACGCGGCGCGATAGAACGGCGCAGTAACGCGTCGAGGTCGGCGCGTGCGTCGGGGCGGGGGTGGGCGGTTCGGCGCTCGGCGGGGTGCGTCGTCGCTGGCAGGCGGGGGCAGGAATGCGGGCGGATCGCCGCGCCCGCGGCGCGCGGGGCGCGGGGGCGGGATGCGGAGCAGCGGATTGCGCTGAGGCGGGAGTGGCAGCGGGGGAGTCGGGGTGGACGCGCGGGCAGGCGGTGGGGCGGGGGTGGCGGCGGCGTTGGGGGGGAACCCCCTACTATTGCGCAAAGTTTGCAAACAGAACACGGGTACGCAGCATTCATTTTCTTCGCATGAATCCTGATTTCTTATGAAAATACTGATATGTCATTTGAAAATTATGTTTTTTGGGCAACATAGAGTTCTATCCTGAAAAAAATTCAAAAAATTAAGTGTCCGGTTACTCAAAGTCCCCACCCTACGTATGGTTGCCAAAAAGGATCTTGGCTATGCACCGGAAACGCGTGTCATCGTGCGGGCATTTTACGAGCATTAATACGGATATACATGTAATACTGGCAAGGAACGGTGGTCGGTAGCTGCCAACATCGTGTAGGCTGGTTAGTCATACGAGCAAATGCGTGCATGTTTGGGGGTCGAATTACTACCGTTCTCCTGTAAGTTGAGGGTTACCGCTTGTTGACTTGCCGCCACTACGGGTAGCAAAAATAGTTCCCGCCCCGCAATATTACCCAGCATCGCACCTCGCGAGGCAACTCCCGCGAGGGTTGAACACGCAGTTGTGACGGCGCAGGTAGCGCTCGCAGCGCCCGTGTATTCGCCGTAACTAACGTACGGATCAAAGTGGTCGAAGCTCTCACAACGCTTTCCAGCGCGCCTGACAGCGCAAGTCGCACGGAATACACAACAAGAAGAAGGAAGTATGCACGCGTCCCAGGAAGGTAGATGCACGGGCGAAACTCGTCAAATTTTTTGTCCGCCCGCATATAATTAATCCTGCGTCGCTGGAAAATTGTTCCCTGCAAGTCACACGCAACGCTTTGCCCACGGTAGTGGGACAGGAACAGACGAATTTGCTGCTCTCCTCAGAGGAGAGGCTGAGGATTAGCCTGCCATCTCGAGGACAAGGACGAGACGATTTGCGCCTCAGAGGCGGGCTGGCCTCGAGACACACAAAACAAAGCGTAAAATTTATTGACAGTACAGTTTGAAAAAATAGGTGGGAGTGGACCGGCAGTGGAGTAGATCTATTCGTGATCACTAATGTTAGAGTTTTTCTTGATATGTTGCAAAAACAACGTAATTTCCACATAATAGAAGGAAAAGAAAAGACCAAGCAATAATCAGATATTAGTGTTTCATGAAAAATAAAGGTTTATGAGAGAAAAAATAATGTTGTGTCCCCAGGCCAGGGTTTTGTACAACTTTGCGTGATAGATCCGATGCCAAGCGCTGTTCTAAACATGCGGTGTCTGGGTACTAAAACCTGTCGCGGAATACGTACGTACAACCCATCATGATCACTTACAAATATTGGTCAAAACACACATATTACACATTAAAAAAATGCATGGGCGGCATGGAACTAAATGCATTAGGCAATAGATCAAGATCTATAGACAAATATATAAAACTAACCCGTGCTTAGAGTCTAAACATAAACATAGCCCCTAATTGCCCCCACCCCTCCCCCCCCAAAAAAAAAAAAAAAAAGGGAAAAAAGATAATACAAGAGGTCTACTTTCTTGCAAAAATAACAACAAAAAAACACAGAAAAGAAACGAAGGAAAAAGAGGAAAATAAAAGATATGAAGAAAAGAAAGAAAGGAAAAGAGTTTTTTATAGAAGAAAAGTGGAAAAGGGAAAATGAAAAAAAGGAAGTGGGAAGAAAAGAAAAAGAAACAAGAAGGAAGAGAATGAAAGTAGGAAAAAGAAAAGGAAAATTACAGAATTCATAAGAGAGAAGAAAAAATTATAAAAGAAAAATAAAGATAAGGAAGAAAAGAAAAGACAAGAAAGAGAAAAGTGGAAGAAACAGAGAAAAGAAAAAAAGTAATTCAATAATGTGGAAATTCATGATAAAAATATTTCACATAGATCTACCATTATATCACACACATTGTATGCCAGAAATGGTGTTCATGAGGCATCATTAAAAAATTTTCAATTGAAGAAACAGTAAAAGTTACATACATAGCACTTGCTGTAAAGAACACCGACATACAAGTGGCACCTCCCATTATAAACGAACATGGTTACCAGCGTATGGCAATTACAACTGGGGCTGGGGGCGATTAGTGCGCTTCAAAAATTAACAAAATAGCCCCTCAATTTTCCTCATAGGGCTCATAAGTAAAAATCGCTAAATTGGCTTGAAAGTAGTCCGCGAAAAAATATAATTTTATATTTCCTGCCTGCACGGTTTTAATATACAAAATTCTGTTACAAGAAGTCAAAATTTATTCGCCCAATTATTATTGCTATATCTTTAATATACTTTAACATAATTTGGTTATAAACAAAATTTTGACCAACGAAGAAAACTGCTGGTCCCGAGGACTTTGTTTAGATGGGAAGTTCGCTGTAATAATAAACCCGCATCACAATATCAACACTCCCCTCATCCCCCCATCCCACCAGTCCCAAAATAAAAGCCCGCCTAAATGCATTACAATTCCCTGACCAGGATATCAAGTCAGATTATCTTCAAAGCAAAATGCAAATTCGTTTTGGCCCTTATTAAGGGGGGGGTAAACAATAAATTTTATAGCAACTTGAGCAAGGTTTGGGATACATATTGAAATATCAAGTCGTAGGAGTTCTACACACACTGCACCCTCTTTAATAAGAAAAAAAATCAAGTAACACAAATGATCAGAATCGTCTCATTAGAAAAAGAAACAAATCAATTTCACGGGCCTCATGAATAATTGTATTGAAAGACAGAGACATTGTGATAATGCAATATATGCGTTAAGTCATTTTTCTGAAGATTATGTATCCATTTCAAAATCTAATTTCATCATTGTTTCTTACTTAATAGAGGCAATATACCCAGTATGGCGGATGCAGATCACAAGAAGATACAGGATGCCCATGGAGGAGTTGGACCTCTTGGTATATCACGAAACTAGAGTAAGACAAAAATGAGGTTGATTACTGAGTCCATCAGGCAAATATTGTGACCCTTAGTATCAAGAATCAAGAATCCATGCGGAATGAGGTGGAACGTAGAAATAGCTACAAGGAAGGATTAAGAATGAGGTGTCACAAAGTTCTATCAAGTTCAGTAACTAAGATGCATTCCATGTAGAGAAACTCAGAAAGCGCTCATTACTTTGCAATTATTACATTTTAGTGCCCAAAGCACAATTTGATGTCCTTCCTACCGCACACCACATCCCCTGAAAAAAGGTATTTAATTGATATATAGGGCAGTTCCAGCGTTACGGACATTACGATTCAGAGCGAGTGTGTTTTGGCGAACTTGTAGGGTGGCGTATTTCTAGAAACCATCATTATATTCTGAACCTATTTGTGGTAATCTCACACAGGTCACCCTGAAGTGTCAACAGTTTTAAATTGAATTAGTGTCTATTATTATTTGGTAGTTATCACTACATATATGCTTGCGCCGTTACGGACATTACATTTTTGGAACATGACTTTCACGTACCAACGGCATTTGTCAAAAATTTGTGAGCTTAAGCATGAGTGAGCATTTTCTTCTAAAATGGGGCTGAGGACCTGTTTAAAGCCAAAGTTTAGTTTTGGGAATTTTTTGTTATTTGAAAGCTTATGCCCAAATCAAACCCTCAATAAATGATTCTGAATGTATTTAGGTTTTTTTATAATTAGTTTAATAGAAAAATCTTGGGGACCCCCGAAGATTACTCGACCTATATTTTATATTATAGCATCCAAAAGTTAAAAAAGCTTTAAGGTTACATGTGTGTATGAGCCTCATCTAAAAGAGAGCGAGACTCGGCTCTTTCAGATGAGGTATAGCGTCATATAACTTCTTAACCTTTGGATGCTATAATGTAAAATATAGGCCAAATGTCGGGTCGTCCGCCCCCCCCCCGGACATTTTCAATAATTCATTAAAAAAAAAAAACTAAAGACAAAAAGAGCTAATGAGTTATAACTTCATCTGAAAGAGGCAGAGTCTGCTCTTTCAGATGAGGTATAACACATGCAAACCTAAAGCCTTTTTAACCGCTTTGATGGCTATAATGTAAATTATAGGTGAAAAAATCTCGGGGTCACCTCGAGATTTTCATTAACTATAAAAAAAAACTAAGACATTCAGAAATCTATTATTGCAGGTTATGACTTTGGGCATAAAGCTTTCAAAATAACAAAAAATCCCCAAACTAAACTTGGCTTTAAGTTGTAGGAATGATAATTAGATACAACAGATTCAGTAATATCCCATACAAGGGACCATAAATGTTTCGTACGGACATTACATTTTTTAACGGTTGCGGACATTACACCTCCGACCATTTTTTTCGGTCTTTATATTTTATACTTAAAAGCATTTGATACCTAATGTAGAGCTAATAGTAGTTATTTTTTGGTCTTTCTTACTATAAACTACTATAAATTAATTCTGAAGGTGCTTGTTGAATGTGAAAATAAAATGAGACCAAAAATTGTGCATTTTTTCAAAAAATGATAAGAAAATTTTGGGCAAGAAAAAATGTTTTTTTTTTTGAAGAAAAGTATGTGCTAAATTATAACTTCAAATGTATTCAAAAAATATCACTCAATGATAAAGAGTTCGATGAGTTCTATTGTAGTGATTACTAATTTATCACTGTTACATATATATTTTTTGGAATTATTACGTGATTTTCATGATTTTGAGCTTGGGTAACATTTTTTATCGCAGGAATTGCCTATAGTTCTTCTTGACTCCACTTTCTTGAATTGCAGTGATATGGTATCACAACAATTAGGTTGTTTTGAAGTGGACAACGTGTAATTTCAAGGTGTAAGCTCGGGATTTGCATTGCATGGGAGGTGGAACTAAAATGCATGACATCTTGGAGAGGTGGAACTCAGTTTAGAAATCAGTCGTTGAAAAGCAGAAAAGGGGATGCAATTTCTTTTGCTTGCCTAGGGGAAAGAACTCGTCCCGACCTTGGCCTCAACATACACTGAAGAGATACTGAACTAGTTTATTCATTACCTTTCTGCAAGATTTTGTATTATGGTTGATGTTATTTCTAGATGCCACTTGCACGCCGCAGTTACCTCCCCACAGATTAACATCGCTTGAATTATGTTTGCCTGTACATAGATAAATCATTGTATGTTTCATTCCAATCATTTTTTTCTAGGCAAGTGGAATCAGGCTCGGCAACGATGTAAAAAACTAGAAGAAGCTGTAATGCATACAGTTGAATGTGTAGCTTATGCCACTAAAAAAAGGAATTGTGTGGGCAGTCAAAGGAATCAGTGAGGGCCAAGAGCAGCATAAATTCTGGTGCAGTTTTTCTTGATAAATATGTGGCCATACATTTCTACATGAAAAGAATCTGGGAATACACTCATTAAGCATTCGAATGCTGACTCAATGAATCAAACTGATTTTATAAGTAAATAGGGTGTTTTTTTTGTAAAATTTTTTGATAGCTACTGTTATACTGCTACTCTCATGTCTGCTTACAGTCTACATTTCATGTTCACATTGAATAACCCTGTTTCAGAGTACATGATTTTGGTAAACATACAAAATTGAAACTTGTTATAATCTGAAAGTTTTAGTACAGAAATTATAGCATACTAAATTAATAGTTACAAACAATCACTTGAAAGGCCATAGTGCAATACATAACTAAACATAAATACCAATACTTGCTGCTCCTAAATGCTGAACAACTACCAAGTTCAGGTCATATCCTACATCATGATTTTGTTCGTAGAAAGTATAGTAACAGAATTTGAATTTTTATATTTTGTATGTTGACATGCTGTTTAGGGATATAAGCCCTCTCATCATTAAATGTAGTAATTAGGTCTATTCCTGTATTCTTTTGAATTTGCTGTATGTGAAGTTATAAACATGGAATCGTGGCCATAATAATGATCACTGAACTT
>JZLH01S0036905.1:34213-44644 GCA_001188425.1 Eucidaris tribuloides
AATCTTCCCCACATTTCAATGAACTATACCACCTATCGCTAACATCATTCTTCTTTTTCACGAGCAAAACTCAACATGTGTCTGACCCTGCTTGCGGGCCTGTATTTCTGAATTTCTGCTGTACGGCCTCCCGTTACCAATTCGTAGCATTCAGTACTGTTTCTTTTAACAGTAGATACGTCACATTGACTGTTCTGCAGAGAGAGATGAGTACACGTCTGCTGCTTTAAGCCGACAAAAACATCTTTGGAGAAGCAGTCGGCCGAAATTCTGTGGCCATTTCAAAGTATTAGCACTTCTCAACGAGACAAAATATTTGTCAACTGCTTATCTCTTCCAAATTTGGCACCAGAACGAACATATCTTCGCCACGTCAAATGTGGAATTTGTTTTCTGTTACGTGTACCTTGAGTTAATTCAAGTCAGCATCTATATTCCATTTCTCGTTGTTACTCGCCTTTCTTCAGCTCTCGCTGTTCTCTTTCTTTTTCGTTCTTCAAATTCTCGTTGTTTTTCTTCAGCTTCTCGTTGTTTTTTGTTTCTCTTCTCTTTCAAACTCTAAGTCTCATCCTCTCTCTTTCCCTTTACGTTCTTAAGATTCTAATCTCATCTTCTCTCTTTCAAATTCAATCTCTAGCAAGCTCAAGCTGTGGTGTCTGATCAACAGCAGTCTAGCCTGTTCCACAGTCATGAGTTTGTTTTCTGACCTTCATGTGACTAGCTTAACAACTATCAGTATCATCTGCCTTCTTTCATCACGCTTGTGTCAATTCACATTCAAATGTTTGGGGCAATAATCGAATCAAATTACACTTTTTTTGTTTCATCTTCCCAAATCTGTGTAGGATCAAATACTGTCTCTCGGCAAACGCCTTTAGCATCAAAATGTATCAATTGATGAATTAGAATAACAGTATACAACATGTAATCAAAATATGTGAAAGCTTGTCTGTATGTATTCTAGAATATTTCTAGATCAATCAAGATTTATGATAAATCAAAATTTCAACTGAATTTTAAACAATGTTTGGCTTGTTTTTGAATGTCCAACCCTCCCGGCAAGCCTCCACAAAAATTTGTATACGAGATCAAATTCACAAAAACCGAAAAAAGATGAGAAATCAAAATGAATACACAATATTTGATTTAACAAATATTTTTATATGGGGGTATTTCCCTTTTTCTCAAAAAATACAAATATAACTTTCACAATCCTTTCACAGTCATGATCGGACAAGTAAATATTAATTACAATGCTAAAGATACTGTAGTCCGAATGAGTCCGCGCTCAGTTGGAATGCCCAAGTAGTAATCCCATTCAAGTATTCGGCAAAATTATGCTCGGCAATGTTGGTTCCAATGATGTAGACAGCTGAATACACTTCCAGATGAATACTCAGGTCCGAACAGATGATACCAAGATAATTCCAATTAGTAGAAGTCCCAATGGTATGAGTATGACTCCAATGGCAAGAATGAAGCAGGTTATTCCAAATTGAATCGGTGTTGAGCTAACTTCACACAAGTCCCAATTGCAGCCACGATATTGGTAGTAATTCCAAAATTAATCACAGGCCTAATCTGCGGGTCAATAAAGCAGGCGGTCCACACACAAAACTCTCCTATTTACTCCAACAGTGGTGTTATGTGCATGCAGTACAATAAACTCCAAATGCAGGTTACTAATAACACATGTTGACTTCGAGGCTAAGCAATGACAGAAAATCCTGAACATTGTCAGAAACAACTGATATTTTAATATCAGAAAACCTCTTAGTCCTAGAATACATACATACTCATGGCTTGTAGAATATGAACAACATAAACACAAGCACAATGACTGCTGTTCTAGAACTATCTATTTTAAGATAATTCCCCCCCCTTTAAAGCTTTTATCCATCAAACAAACTGTTTACAAGAACATTAGGCTAAAGGTCACGAACCACTAGTATGTTCACAGGAAATGCTCCTTTATATGCTAATTAAGGCTGACACCTGGGAGGATACATTTTTTCTATGTTAAATAATTTGGTACAAGCGCCAGAGCAGCTTTCAAATTCAGAATAGTCTAGGCAGTAAAACTATTTCAATGTAGATTCACAGCACATAAAACTGCATGCTAATTAAGTGGCATAGAGTAGCAATGTACAGCAGCATGTAATAGATAATCACAAATTTATAACATTTTGTACAATTGTAGCCTTCTTATTTAAAATTCTTTTAGCTTCTGTGTCTTTCTATTCATTTTTTTTTTTTTTTTTTTTTTTCTTCTCTCTATCTTTCAAATTTTTTTGTTTGTTTTATTTTTTGTCTTCCATTTTGTTAATTTGTCTTGATCTTTTTTCATTTTCTTTCTTTCCCCATATCTTTCTGTATGTTCCTTTTCTATTCATTTTACTTTCTTCTTTCTTCTTTTTTCTCTTTCACATCTTTTTATTTTCATCCCCTTTTCTCCTTCTTTTTCTTTCTTTCTAATCTACATGTGTAATCAGTATATTTTCTCTTTCTTCTCTCGTTATCTTTCACATAGTTTTGATATTATCCTATTATCTCTTTAATTCTTTCTTTCAATTTACAGTGTAATCTAGTATATTTTTTCTGTCTTTTTTTACCTGTGTTGATGAATTATTTTATTTTTTCTTGTCTTGATTTCTTCTTGTTATTTGTCTACATTCTTAGATTTTTAATGTTTGAATATTTTTTTTTTAAACTTTCTATTATTCCCTATTTCATCTTTCTTTAATTTTGCTCTGTTGCTTTTTTCTTGCTGGCCCTTTCTTTCTTCTCTTTGAATCCTTCCTTCCTTTCTATGTCGTTTGTTTCTGTCGCTCAGTACTGCATCGTTTAATTTAAGAGGGAATGTACCAGGATATACAAGTCAACTCGGCATTAAGCCGAAGTCACATAAGTCGAATAATCGGATAACTCAGAAGGTCTTTCGGGTCCGCATTCCTTTTTATTTCTTATTGTTTTTCCCCTTGTAAGTCGAATTTCGTCTAAGTCGATGCATTTTCTTCAGTCCAAGAAATTACACTGTCAGAGTTGACTGTACTGTAATTCGCATCAGCAGAAACCACTGGGTGGTGGTCCGTATATGCTGAAACACATTACATGTACGATGTGAAACTAGTGGTGATGTTAATACAGACTTAACATGCATTATTTCCTTATCGAGATTAGCGAATGCTTTATAAACATTAGTTTTTGAGTGGCAGGCAGATGCCAGCTCCCATCATCCTGCTTGTTTGAAAGCTCCAGTATGTTCCAACGAGTGGCGATACGCTTGTGTCAGAGTTCATGTCTCAACTACAAAATCTTCTTCAAACACTAGTAACAGAGTAAAATTTGAAAAACTGTTCTTGTGTTAGTTCCTCAAAATATGCAGCATAATATTAAAAGAAAAACCTATTGGACACTTTTTGGTGATTTACTAATTACAAGTTAATTGGGTTGAGCCGAGTCAAGCGACAAGTTTAAACATAATAATGGCCAAGTACTACGATATCATCATACAGACTATGCACATCAATAAGCGTGTTTGGCAATAGCCTACATATTCAGCCATTGATGGTGGTGGTCGCAATATTGTGACTTTATCAAGTGTCCTGGCCCGAGGGTGATTGTGAACCTTATTTAAAGCTCGCATCTGAGAAAAGCATGTTTCCTATTCATTAGAAGATGTGGATAGAAACACAGGTTTGAAATAGTATGATATCCTGATGTAGATAATTGGGAATATCCCTATAGGGTAAAAATATAAAATTATATTAGAACGAAATGGACTCCCTGAATACGTGTTGATTCGTATCAGATCAAGTACAGTAAGTTTACTGGCTGGCTTTGCTTGCTGTTTGATCTCACAATAGTGAGATATTGCATGGTGATGTGACATTGTTAAAATACCTGTGTCAAAAATACTGAAGACTCTAGTAGGAAGGCCGCATGTTTCATTATCTGTCACATCTCGAATTCTTATTATGTTATGCAAATGTGTTGATCAACCTCTTTAATATTTATTTAAATTGGCAGTGGCGGACGGTTTAATTTCTTTGAGAACGGAGCTGGTCAAATAATCCGAGAGTACAGAGTTCAAGCTAAACTGAAGAGGTTATGAAGTCAGGGCTCGCAGTTATGTATTATATTGTCTGTATCATCAGTAATTTGTTACAATTTTGTTGCAAAGCAGGGCTCAACAAACGCCACTTGCCATGGCTTGCCTGGGGCAAGTAACAAATCCTGTTAGGCAAGACTTTGAAAAAAGCAGTGCTGGGGAAAATTTTACATAATTGTGATTTTAAAAATAATGCTAGTTAATCATTGTTTTGTTACATGTTTCAATTACTCTTAGTTGAATGAATTGGTTTAATATACAATGGATGCTTTGGATTGAAATACTGAGAACTAAAAAAAATCCTTGAAATGTTCCCAGTTTGTGAATACAGACCATGAAAAGAGACAAAAGTCATCCCCAAACTGCTCTCTATAGTTGATGTACCATGTGAGCTTAGCATCATTGCATATTACCTAACAAACCTCTGTGGTGGTATTGTTATTTCAGGATATTGATAATCACGGCATGTTGCCGTGGGCGTGGCCAGATCACCCTCGTGATTCGGAGGGTAACTGTTTTTCTGGAGCCGCAACCTGGAGAACAGTGGGTTCAAGGCCGCTATGAAGTTTAGAGTCACTCACATCTACCAGCTCAAGCACAAAGAAGCATTCTTTATCGCGATTGGGTAATTTCTGCGTTGCCTCTCACTAACGATTGCACATGACTCCATAGATTTTGCATTGTGCTTGTACAAGAAGGTTAAAGGAACCAACACCCTGAGTAATTTTATTTGCTATACATGTGAATATATTTGTGGCATGCCTATGCAAAATATAGGTCATTATGATTACTTTTCGACTCGTTTTTATTTTATTAAGGTTTGAATGTGAATTTCAAACAACAAATAAAGTAAAAAAACGACTTGGCATAGACTACTCGCGTCACCGCGATACTGCACAATGATCGATCGCGCTATCGATATTTTTCTGGTAAACGTCTTGATCGATAACATCATTGCCCGTTTGGGCTGAGTGGGCCGCAGATTACGACCATGGTTATTTTTAGTTCAGTGATACGACGGTCCCGGGACCATGTAAAGCTCACTGTCGGTCGATTTTACTGGTCCGCACACTACCCAGTTAAAATAAACGTTATATATTGAAGAAAGGGTGCACATGAAAATTATATTTAGCTCCACATCAGCTAAACAGAAATGTCAGGGTAGTTGTTCCTGATCAGAATAAATTAATGGATACGGACCTATTCGATTCATATCATAGTAGTCTAAAACAAATTTGGGTGCTTGCTTCTACAAATTGGAAATGATTGTCACTGGTAATATCGGCTTAATATGATGCAAAAATAAAGTGAGACACGAGCAAAAGTATGTAGCGCCGCTACGGAATCGGTTTGGTATTTGTGGTAAACGGAATAGTGTTCTAGACTGCCCTGCGCCTTTTTATATGAACATTGAATATGCGTCTTTAGTGATATTGGTCTAATAGCGACGCTGTGTTAATGGAAAAAATTCAACAAGTATTTTTTATCAAAAGATCCTCGATCATGTTATGTGCTAATTCTTGCGTAAGTAGGGCAGGCGGGAATGGTATTGTGATTATTGTCATTTTAATTAGCCTGCAAGTGGTAGCAACCTGTACTAATAACTGTGGCAAATTACTATCACTTATTGAAAGCGGCTAATTTAAAGAAAAGTCCCAACAAAAGGACGGTGGCTGTGTGTCGGCGTATATTGCAATGAGAGGAGAAGTCAGAGATGTCTGCAAATTAATGATGATGATTGTATCACAGGAGAATCGAGAGGGCCGTTTATGCCGGGCGGCGGCATGCAGCGCTCTGGGACATACTGCGCGACCACAAATACTAAATTGACCGGACCTTTCCTCCAAATGTAATCATAGCTCGGATTGTGCATTAGTATACAGGAAGCATATTAATAGGCATAAAAAAATGTTTTCAATGCCAAACCTATGTTATATCATATATCAATCCTCAATACAGGCTCTTTTCTTCATTACCATTTTATGTTCAATACAAGCTCGACACGAGTTGAGCCTGTGAAGTGCACGCGAGTTTCTCAAGCGAGCCGACTGACCAATCGAATTGGCGTCACTTTTGTTCGGGCGAGTCTCGACCATTGAAACGGTCGCGTTTGCGACCAGAAACGTTCACACTTAGCAACTTTTTTGGTAATGAAGACTTTTGAGATAGACTGGCTGAAAATTGCCCAACGGTTTTTTGTGCAGGAAACGCGCACAATCGGGTGTGGCGTGATTGGCGTACACTACACGACCGATCATGAACTCCGATAGTTTTGTAAAAACGTACGCGTATAGCAAACAGGCGCCGGCATATAACGGCGGTCTACGGAACATGAGATTGAACGGCGGCGGAACTGATTCCAAATGTTAATGATTATTATTATCAAATATGATCACTTCACGAGCTGTGCATCATGTCTAGTGTTATCTTGTTGTTGTAATTCTAGCTGTACAAAATTTGACTTTTCAGGGTGTTGGTACGCTTTAACTTAGGGTTCCTAAAATTTAACAGTAGTATTGGTTGCCCAGTTGGCATAACTTAAAAGTCAAGTTTTTCGGCTTGCCCACAATATGCGCCGTTTGCTTAATTAATCAACGACCAATAATTAGAACAAGATCTAGTAAAGTTAAAGGGGAGGGCAGGTTTTTGTTCAACTTGCTCTCTGGTCCCCTAAGCCAAGTTTTAGTTTTGGGAATTTTTTGTTTATTTGAAATGCTTTTGCCGAAAAGTCATAACCCTGCGCATACATAGATTTGAATGATCTTCTTGGGTTTTTGTTTAAGATTAACTTAATTGAAAAATCTGGGGGAGGGGGGGGGGGCGACCCCGAGATTTTCGGTATATTTTACAATATAGCAGGTCCAAAGGCTTAATACGGCGTTACAGGTTCATATGAGTTATACCTCATACAATAAAGAGAGAGTCTGCTCTTTCTGAGGTATAACTCATATAAACCTTCAATCCGAGATTTTTCATTAATTAATAAAAAAAAAAACTAAGACCTTCATGAATCTTATTATCGCAGGTATGACTTGTATGGGGATAAAGCTAATAGATTCTGAATGTCTTTAGTTTTTTTTTTATTAATTAATGAAAAATCTCGGCGATTAAGGTTATATGAGTTATACCTCAGAAAGAGCAGACTCTGCTCTTTCAGATGAGGTATAACTCATATAACCTTAACGCCTTATTAAGCCTTTGGATGCTATATTGTAAAATATAGCCGAAAATCTCGGGGGTCCGCCCCCCCCCCCTCCCCCCAAGATTTTTCATTAATTAATTTTAAAAAAAAACCCAAAGACATTCAGAATCTATTATCGCAGGGTTATGACTTTGGGGCATAAAGCATTTCAAATAAACAAAAAATTCCCAAAACTAAACTTTGGCTTTAAGGGGACCAGAGAGCAAGTTGAACAAAACCTTGCCCCTCCCCTTTTAACATTTACTAGATCTGCTTCTAATTATGGGTTGATTAATTAAGCAAGGGCATATTTGGGGCAAGCGAAAAACTTGACTTTTAGTTTATCCAACTGGGCAACCAATAGTACTGTAAATTTTGAACCCTAAGTTAAAGCGGTACCAACACCCTGAAAAGTCAAATGTTTGTACAGCTAGAATTACACAACAAGTAACACTAGACAATGTCACACTCGTGAAGTGATTCATATTTGATAATAATAATCATAAAACATTGAATCAGTTCCGCGGCCGTCAATCTCATGTTCCGTAAACGCCGTTATTATGCCGTGCGCCCGTTTGCTATACGCGTACGTTTTTACAAAACTTATCGGAGTTATGACTCGGTCTGTGTGTACGCAATCACGCCACACCCGATCTGGCTGCTTTCCTGCAAAAAACCGTATTGGCAATTTTCAGCCAGTCTATCTCAAAAAGTCTTCATCTCCAAAAAGTGCTAAGTGCTGAACGTTTCTGGTCGCAAACAGCGACCGTTTCAATGGTCGAGACTCGCGCCGACAAATTAGTGGTACGCATCTGATTGGTCAGTCTGGCTCGCTGAGAAAACTCGGTTGCACTTCACAGGCTCAACTCGCAGTGTCGAGCTTGTAATCTGAACATAAAATGGATGAAGAATGAAAGCCTGTATTGAGGATTGATATAATGATATAACATATGCTTTGGCATGAAAGACATTTTTTAATGCCTATTAATATGCTTCCTGTATACTAAATGCACAATCCGAGCTATGGATTACATTTTGGTAGGAAAGGTCCGGTCAACTTAGTATTTGTGGTCGCGTAGCTATGTCCCATTCGAGACCTGCCCATGCCGCTGCCGGCAAAACGCTCCCTTCGATCTCCTGGTTAACAAATCATCATTAATGTTCAGAATCTCTGACTTCTTTCTCTCATTGCAATATACGCCGACATCACGCCACCGTCCTTTTGTTGCGGACACTTTTCTTTAAATTACCGCTTTCAATAAGTGATAGTAATTTGCCACAAGTTATTAAGTACAGGTTGCTACCACTGCGGCTAATTAAAATGACAATAATCGACAATACCATTCCCGCCTGCTACTTAGCAAGAATTCAGCACAAACATGGATCGGATTCTTTTGATAAAAAATACTTAGTTGAATTTTTTCCATTAACACAGCGTCGCTATTAAGACAATATCACTAAAGAGCATATTCAATGTTCAATAAAAAGGCGCAGGCCAGTTCTAGAACACTATCCGTTTACCCACAAATGACCAAACCGATCCGTTAGCGGCTACATACTTTTCTCGTGTCTCACTTTATTTTCTGCATCATATTGAGCCGATTATTACCATGACAATGCATTCTCCAATTTGTAGAAGCAGCACCCGAAATTTTTTTAGATACTTGATATCGAATCGAATAGGTCCTGTATCCATTAATTTATTTCTGATCAGGAAACACTACACCTGACATTTCTGTTTAGCTGATGTGGAGCTAAATATAATTTCATGTGACCCTTTTCCTTCAATATATAACGTTTATTTTAACTGCGTAGGTCGGACCAGTAAAATCGACCGACAGTGTAGCTTTACATGGTCCCGGACCGTCGTATCACTGAACTAAAATAACCATGGTCGTAATCTGCGGCCACTCGAGCCGCCAAAACGGGCAATGACTGTTATCGATCAAGACGTTGACAGAAAAATATCGATAGCGCGATCGATCGATTGGCAGTATCGCGGTGACGCAGTTTAGTCTATGCCAAGTCGTTTTTTACTTTATTTGTTGTTTGAAATTCACATTCAAACCTTAATAAAAAAAAACGGAGCACGAAGAATCATAATGCCTATATTTTGCTAGGGCATTGCCACAACATATATTCACATGTATAGCAAATAAAATAGCTAGGGTGTTGGTTCCTTTAAGCCTTCTTGTACAAGCACAATGCAAAATCTATGGAGGCATGTTGCAATGTTAGTGAGAGGGCAACGCCAGAAATTACCCCTATCGTGATAAGAATGCTCTGCTGCTTGAGCTGGTAGATGTGAGTGACTCTCAACTCATAGGCCTTGAACCCACTGATCTCCAGGTTGCGGTCCAGGAAAAACAGGTTACCCTCCGAATCACCGAGGGTGATCTGGCCACGCCCACTGGCACATGCCGTGATGTCAATATCCTGAAATACAATACCACACAGAGGTTTGTAGAGTAATAATGCATGATGCTACAGGCTCACATGGACATCAATATAGAGAGCAGTTTGGGATGACTTTTGTCTCTTTCATGTCTTATTTCACAAACTGGGAAACATTTCAAGGATTTTTTTAGGTTTCTAGTATTTCAATCCAAAGCATACCAGTATATTAACCAATTCATTCAACATAAGAGTAATTGAAACATGTAAAAACAATGATAACTAAGCATTATTTTAAAATCACAATTATGTAAATTTCCCCAGGGCAACTGCTTTTTTCAAAGTCTTGCCTAACAGTGATTTTTACTTGCCCCAGGCAAGCAGGCAAGTGGGTTTGTTGAGCCCTGCTTTGCAACAAAATGTAACAAAATTATGATGATACATGAAATAAATAATAACTGGAGCCCTGACTTCATACCTTCAGTTTGCTGAAAACCTCTGTACTCTCCGGATATTTGACCAGCTCCTTCTCAAAGAAATTAAACCGTCGCCACTGCAATTTAAAATAAAATAAAGAGAGGTTGATCAACAAATTTGCATAAATAATAAGAATCGAGATGTGACAGATAATGAAACATGGGCCTTCCTATAGATCTTCATATTTTTGACACATGTATTTTAACAATGTCACATCACCATGCAATATCTGCACTTGTGAGATCAACAGCAAGCAAGCAGCAGTAAA
>JZLH01S0036933.1:26220-43276 GCA_001188425.1 Eucidaris tribuloides
GTACGTAGAGTAACTACACAATATAAATATATCATTTCGACATTCCAACTTACATCTTAGAGTTTAATATATTTATGCTTAATGTAGGAACTATCAGTCAATTGAATATTTTGACAATCTTAAAGTCGATCCAAAATTTTTATCTGCCAGTACGTTCTATAAATCAATTCACAGTAAATTGCCTCAAGAGCCTACATTCAAAGTGCGATATTGAGAGCTGCTTATTCAGAAGAAACGTAATGCAGATATATATATATATACCTTCCACATAATCTCCCTTCATTCTCTTCTAACATAAAGTAAAGTAATATACATGAAAAATAGGTGAATCACTTGATACCTGAACTGACAATGCTGAATAATGCCGTTTAGAAACATCTTTGCCAATGAAACATTTGACCCGGTTGATTTCATGCACCCTCTTCAAGTTATCTATACTTGAAACAGGATTAGTCAATTTAGCGGTCTTATTCGCCGAAAGTTTATGCGCACAATTAAGCCGTGATTTCATTTCATATTCACTGATCCTTGGCTTATTTTGTACGTCTGAAACCTAAATATCCTGGTGCCTATCTGGGATATAATTACAGTACGAAAATGAACATTCTGACTCAATTATGCCATCCTACTTAATATACTAACTAATGTCACAGCAATGAAATTACAAAGATAAAATCTAATGAAGCGTTGCTAGATCGCTTCTAATAGGTATCCACCAAAAGTTTGCCCAAAATTTGTCATGAAATATACAAACATGGCTTACTGAATTTTCCAAATCTGGTGTAGATATGTTAAAAGATTAAGATTTTGTTCGCTTGTCGGTATGCCATATTTGATATGTTTTTAAAGTTACAAATCGTAATAATCTTTACAATTTATCTGTTGTTCTTGACATATATCCACTTTGTTCAACATGATCATTCTGTTATTGTCTTTAACACAGCTTAACTTACAATTTTCTGAAAGTACTTTGACAAACAATGATGTGGAATAAAAATGCAAAAATAAATGTAAATCAGTCTCACAGCCACATTTTGAGATCAGACTTTCGCAAACCCTTTCCATTGAAGGGTTTTGATGTTGATGTGTGATGTCGTGTGTGTGGTTTTACATCTGTATTTACAAACAATGCGCCGTCTAAACAGACTTCAAAAGATCTGACGCAAATTTCTTTTTCTTTTTGAAACGTTGGAGATGGGACCGCATTTGTACCTGTTGCTAAGGTGTATGGAGGTTTTATTTTTAGCTAAAGCGATGACCATTCATTTTTTATGAAGTAGAAACGTTAACCGTTACATCATCAACAGTCCTATTTTACTTGAACGGAGACCATTATGATCCAAAAAGATATTTGTTAAATGGTGCGTAATCATCATTTTAATTTGTAATATGATTTTGATATTCCACTTTAATTGCATTGATTAGATTTAATATCACACAAGTGTCTGATATATAGAGATACGGTATAAGACATGGCGAATCTTTCTGTCGGAGAGATAGACACTTAAATACTTTGATACTTGATCTATTTTTTTGTTAGTAGTGTGAAAATGAAATAACAACAAACATAAGTAGCCTACAATGTTTGACGATGCACGTAGAGTTTGTTGAAGTCCTATGTGGTGCGTGAGTCATTTACTATCTTACTTACGGTACAATTGAATCAATTCAATTGTATTTGAGGCATATACACGTAATATAGAAATTTATTTAAACCTTCTGCAAAGTTGAAAGAGCATAGAAACGTGTTTTAGTAGCAATTATGGTAAACGTTTACTCCGGATTTTGAATATTGGGGGATGTTCATGGTTACAAAAAATTCTACTGTAACATCTAGTCTATATCAAGACAGTGTATGCAGGATTACCATCGGAGGCCTCTTGCACCCCCATGATATACCAGTGACATTGGAACAGTTGCCTATAACATACCCACTATACATCTATGATTTATGCCATATTTTCAAATGTAGGTAATTTGGGGTCTTCAGATTTCATACGGCAAGTCCGTTATAATAGCCTAGGGATGAATAATGTTTTGTTGTGTTTGGAAGGGTTGCAATGAGATTCGCCTACCTTTACGTAGGATAGTGTATAAACAATAACTTACAAATGCAGGAAAGACGGCCTCAATTCTGTTATATGATGAGCAACAAACGGATGTGCGTGGCTTGCTTTTCAATGTTGCTACATTTAAATTTAACTTTTCACCAATCAGAAGCCATTGCAGTAAAATCAGAAATTTCAATCATCTGAAATACTCGATGTCCGTAACTGTCCGATGGAGTATGTGGTGTAGACGATCAAGAAATATTGCGTCATATTTAAAGCTGCCTCTTTTCCCCCACATGCTGAAACCGTTGATTTGTGTGTGGAATCAATAATGAGATCATAGAGAAAATACTCCATTTCCATACAACTGGATTATTAAAAACATGAAATGCATTCACATTACTCCACCGAGCAGTAGTACGAGCGAGCGATTTGAGAAAATTTAGAAATTTTAAGGGTTAAAAACTCGCTTTTAGTGTCTATTCTGGGCGCCTGTTACAACCTAATTTCTATTAGTGTTTTTAAAAATGGAGAACATCTCTCGTAGCATCAAAAATTTTCTGCGTGAAATGATTGTTTCTTCGTCGATAGTACTTGACCAAAACCTTTTGAAGGATCTGATCATGAACATGAAATATAATCTATCCTTGCGAAAGCGACGTTGAAAATTTTGAAATTTAAGCTTGTAAACTCCTTTGTGATCTATTCTGACGCTAATTACAACTCAAATTTTTGCAGACAGTGTGGTAAAAAGTATGAGAACATTTACTCAACGGATCCATAAGATCAATGAGCAAAACACTTTAAGGAGGCCCGAGATGATAAAACACGTATTTCGCTTAATGAATTACACAGTTTATGATGTACATGCGCTAATAGTTAACATATCTGTAATATATAAAAAAAAATCGGCATTCTTTTCCTGAAGAAGTGATCTTGTTGAAGATAAGAAGAAGGCGACAGTTCGGAAAGTCACCGCCACGAAGACACTAATTTTTCGCTTGAAGAGCACATAAATAGAGCCATGT
This sequence comes from Eucidaris tribuloides, assembly GCA_001188425.1. NCBI lineage: Eukaryota > Metazoa > Echinodermata > Echinoidea > Cidaroida > Cidaridae > Eucidaris > Eucidaris tribuloides. The sequence continues at coordinate 29,300 of JZLH01S0036933.1, forward strand.
TTTCAAGGAAAAATGATGGAGAGGGCCCAATTTTGTCCACCATCAGAGCACTAAGGTGCGCCAAATTCTATCCAAATGCCCGCTTGGCACATGATGTGCATCTCTTCATTGAAAGTATTCTCTTTAGTCTACGATTATGCGTCACGGCAAAAAATACAAGAATATAACAATAACAAAAAGAAAGAAAATGAATTCAGTGCGAATGTGCTATTTCAAAAACGTTCCACTTCACTCAGCTTGATATGGTACAACATAAAAGAAGGCACTTAGCATTATTTTGCCTTTAAAGTGAATGGGAAGGTTGTAGTGGTGCGAACAGGAGGCCAATCTTTCGCTACCCATGAGGCTTAACATGAGATGCCAATGCCCTTTTTCTGCACAAACGTTCATTGAACATAAATTTACCCAATTATGTTCCTCTGTACTGAATACATGTACGCGACCCGTCAGGGCGCAAAGCGAAGAAAAGAAAATGAATGAACATGAACAAACCAAGAAGGGCACAATTAACTTAGAAAATGCCATTTATTTTGGCATTTATTTGACTGAAATGGATAGGGGTAGTGGGCAAACAGGGAGAAGCTAATTGCACGCCCATGAGGCATTAACATGAATTGCCAATGTCCTTTTTTTGACAGGAATGTTCAGTTTGACATAATTTACCCAATCTATGTCTTCTCTGTACTGAATGCATGATACGCACCCGTTAAGGCGCGCAACAAGAAAAAAATGGAATGGAAACATGAGAAAATATAACACCAATAATAAAGATAATCACCTTCGTCTACAAAAATGAGTAATACAAAAAGTTTCATTTCATCAAGGGGCACATCTATCATTTTGAAAAAGTAATTTTTTTTTCCTATCCGAAATTTCATTCTTCTACTTTGAGGGTTCAAAGTTCCAAACCGCTCGCCCTCGCTACGCTCGCTCGCGGGATTCCCTTTTAACTAAATGAAATGTATAAGTTAAAATATAGCGGCTATTCCTGTAAAACATAAATCATCAAAAGCGATTAGATCAAGATCACTGAATTGTCACACTTTAACAAAGAAACTTGCAAAAGAACCCCAGATGCCAAGTACGTCTATACCGTACGGTTGGCGCATACCGGCGCTTTTTTAAAATACTTTCTGAACATAAATTGTCGGGGTGGAGTGACTGGTGTCCCCCCCCCCAGATCACCACGGTACGCCACTGTTCTATATTGAACATTCCCAATCTCATGAATCTTATGTCATCTCATTGGTCTTCCTTTATAATACAGTATGCTCGGAGGTGATGGTAATTGATTGAGCGTTTTTTTTCTTCATTACCACATTGTCTTTCACGCAATAAACTAACACGGTAACACGATATTTGTGTGAATTCGTTTACACAAATCGGTTCCCCAAATGAAACATGCTTTTCACATGTTATACATCATGACACTGCGGAAAGTTATAGCGATAATACAAAACTACACCGCGAAAACTAGTGTATCAAATTTAACACGACTGTTGCCCAATTAAGAATTTAGATACCAGATATTTGATTTGTTTAGAACTTAAACAGCATTTTGTTGTATCACTCTTATATATAACTTGTGGGATTGAAAAGACTCATTTGTATGAATAAATCTGTATTGTGGGGTCATCTCGGCGTTATATTTAAAACTGATTTTTGCAGTTCATTATATGTGTTTCACCACTTCACATAACCCTATTATTTACATTATAGTTCGGCTCTCAAGATTCTAATGTCAACTTTTAAAGTTTATATCGTTTCTAGAGTATTTATTGAAACTAAACATCATTGTGACGGTACAACACATTAAGTGTCATATCTAGATAATCTGACCTTTCATATCAGCCGATAATATTTTTTTCTTCACGTTGCTTTCGTAACGTAGACCCCATTCGCCGTGTTGACAATTTAAAATAAGTAGCCCTTCACAGTAGATACTTGTAACTCGGAACGAAAAGTACTACATCACACACCCCACCACACACACACACAGCAACACACACACACACACACACACACATCACACACACACACACACACACACACACCACACACACCACACACACACACACACACACACACACACACACACACACACAAACACACACACACACAACCATATACACACAACACACACAAACAAACGACACACACAACACGCACACCACACTTCACACTCCACACACATAACCACATACATTAACACATAAACACAATTCACTTAGCTCCTTTGATGAACAGATCTTAAAAAAAAAACGCCTTTTCCAATACGTTGAGTCGTGACTACTTTCGTTGACTGCAATAATTACTTGCGTATATTCTATAGTGCATATTTTTTGGGAAATCTCTACCGGAAAGTGTCGGTAGCCACCTCCCAAAATCCTTCTCCGACAAATTTCTCCCCCCCCGCCCAACACACGACAGCACACACACACGCGCCCGCTTCACGATTCAGAACTCTGTATCAGATCTGTTATAATTGATTATAGAGGCCATTAATTACACATATTCTTTGTGTTTATATTTGCTGTACTTGTGTTCTTGTTGCTTGTTGCTGTGTTTATGTTGGATTTCGTTGTTGTTTTGTTAGTCTGTTCCTTGTATTTATGTCTAATAAGTGTTAATTCTCTGGACGTACCACCACAGCATAAGTATTCGGAAATACCGCCTTCTTCATTGCTTAAACAATCGGTATATGTATACAGGTATATGGAATGCTCGACCAAATTATTATGAAAACATCATCGTGCGTAACTTGTTCTTGAATTCGTGTAATTTGCGTGTGGAAATGTAGGTGCGCAAGTTTATGACACAGTACATATATTTTCTGCTTGCATTTGTTCAGTTTGCTTAAGCAGGGCATCTCTTTGCCATGCCTGAAAAAACATTGTGTAAATACATGGATTTAGAAGAAAATGCCATCTGAACCTTTAGCAATAAAGGACTAGAAACCCAGTTCGAGTGGAATTATAATGATCCGTTAGACTCTGATTTGAATTTTTCTCCGAGAGAAAATTCCTACACAGAATCGCTACACTAAACGGTTATTGTGTTTCTTTCGCATTTTCCAAATTCACGGTATTACTGACCCCAGATTTCACAGAACATGCCCTTCATCAATAGCCTAAGAGCATGCGTTATCTTTCCTGGTTGCAGGATGTAGCAATGAGATCCTGCCGCCTTTAAATTGGCCATGAAGAAAATAAATGCTATTCAATCACAATCAATTCAAAATATAACAACCGGTGATCGCGTAATAGTAACACAACAATACAATAATAACAATCAATGTAGTTTGATCTGTATACCCAGTATCATCAACAGCAGAAGTATACAGTATGAGTAGCCCAGAACAGTAGTAGTAGTAGTAGTATGTAGATAGTATAGTAGTATTATAGTCATTGTATAGTATATATAGAGTATAGTAAGTAGTAGTAGTAGTATAGTAGTCGAGCCCCGAGTTATCGACTGTGGTAAATTCCGAAATGAATTAAAAACAAAATTCACTTTTTTTAAATTCACCTTAAAGCGAACAATTTCACAATTTTAGAGATAGTAACAATAAAGTCGTAATAACAATACAATTAACTACAACAACAGTTAAGCATGAATTATGTGTTAAAGTAAAAAAAAAATCATTACAAAAGTCAAATCAGTAATATGTACTTGGGCTTTTCGAATTGTTTGTGAACAAAAATGTGTCGTTCTCGTTTACATAAACATTGTGATATAGCGTAATGACGATAGTCGATATTTGTGACTAACTTATGAATAAGTGTCAAAATAATTTCCAACCGTGTTGCAAATATAATTATTACCCATGTTTAGATAATTATAGCCCACAATGTTCGCGTCCACACACAGTTCCGGTCTTTTGCTATTGAAATTGGATGGAAGATGATACATTTTAGATGCTAGTCCGCTTTTCCTATTATATACATAACAGTTGATTAACCCGATTCCATCTCATCATTCGATTAACTCTTGTATACCGAAGTCGCAGATCTGCACCAATGAATACACATTAAAAGCCATACAGTTAACGCCTCGGCACGTAAGAGTTAATAGAACTACAAATGTTCTATTGTATGGTTTAATGTCCTTGCTCTGCAATTTCGAACTTCAATCTAGCAATACAAATTATGTAAATCAACAGGCAAATTTATAACAGTGCGGGTCATTGAGATATAACCGCTAAAAAAAAACGGAACCTTAATTAGCGCAATCAAGTAAATCCTTAAAAGGATGCAAAACTATTGGAAAATTTGGACCACAAAGGTAAGAAATGTCGATCATTGTCCTTGGTGCATATACCTATCAAGCTTGCTTCAAGTACATTAGCTTCAGATTTGAAACTTGAAACCTTTTTTTTGAGGGGTGCCGAGTTTGGCCGTTACAACCCTGCTCAGTGTATAAGAATATGCGTTAGAAAGTGTGTAATACGTTTCTAACACGAGATTTCCAATGACTAGATGGTGATGCAAGTTTTTTACAGGAAAATTGTGGCGTTATTGTTGTTGGGTGGTGGTAGGGTGGTGTGTGTGTGGGTGGTGTGTGGTGGTGTGTCGTGTGTGCGGTCGGTGGTGTGGAAGTTGGTGGTAGTTGTTGCCTATTTTGCGATGTCTTGTTGTGAATGGATACAATGGCAGTCTACTCTTGGATATATTGTCTACATTATCGGAACGACATCCGAAAATGCTTAAATCTCTTACATTTTAAAACGGAATGACAATCAATATCTCCCACATTTCGAGAGATGCTAACTGTGAGAATGACCCATTATCATATAACTTGAAAATTAATCGCTAACAACGAAATCAATGTGTGAAACTGGAGTTAGATATCATCATAGGCGACGCAGGATTTCAAAAGGGGGGTTTTTCCGCGGCAATATCCTAGGTTCCACATTTTCCGTCACGACAGCCGCCGAAAACTCGCTTCAGCGGGGAGGGGGGAGTAAAGAAATTTTTTCCCCAAAATCAACGCGTCCAAAATTTTTCCCGTCGCGCAGTTGGCCGAAAACTCGCCCTCAGCGGAGGAGGGTGGGGGGGGGTAGGACGAAATTTTTTTTCAAAAGTCCAGGTCGACAAATTTTTTCCCGGTCACGCAGGTCGGCCGAATACTCGCTCACGGAGGGGTGGGGGGGGTAGCTGACGAATTTTTTTTTTCAAATCCAAGTCAATCTTTTTCCCGGTCACGCAGTCTCCGAAACTCGCTCAGCGGGCGGGGTGACGAAATTGTGTATTTCAAATACCCAAGGTCCAAAATTTTTCCCGGTCACGCACAGTCCCCGAAAAATCGCTCAGCAGGGGAGGGGGGAGTGACAAGTTTTTTTTTTCCACATCGAAGGTCCAAAATTTACCGGGCCACGCAGTCCGCCGAAAACTAGCTAATCGGGGGCGGTGTTTCATGAATAATTATTTTCCCAAAAACCCTTAAAAAATCTATTATTTTCATTTTCAAACACCCCTCTTTTTAGAAAAAGCGGGATGGTGATTTATCGTGAATAAAAAGGGGGGACTTCGAGTAAAAATGGGGGGTTTAGGGTGCTTAACACCCCCTTGCGGTAATGGGTGTTTGAACACCCCAGAAACCCCCCCCCTGCGTACCGCGTGATGGATATCATGCATTAGAACGCCTCGATAATCCTACAGTGAAAAAATTAACCATAAGTTTCCCATATCAATTATTGACGTTGCTCGAGTACATCATTATTGCTTTCTTCATGAGTATTTAATATCATTTGTAATGAGAATCAGAAGTAGCCTATTATTTATTCATATGCTACTTTATGGGCATAATCCCGATACCTGATAGTGCATTGATGGAGTTTTGCATTTATAGGGTTGCTAAACAAATATAAAAACTGGTTTATGCATTCGTTCATGAAATTATTTATTACTTTATCTAGATTATGGCATTCATTATTATTTATTCAGTTTGATGTAAAACATCATATGCGCTATACAGCTTGAAGTTCAAACACAACACAAATAGACTTTTCAAAATAAATTATTTTCGAATATAATTGTTTATGCTACTAACTATATAATATTAACTCTCATTAACCGCTAACTAATTGGTGAAAATATGATAAACAACAGCGAATTATAAATTATGCAGTTGTCATATAATTATACTTGAAGTAAATGATGACATTCCATCAAGACATCGTTTAAGACAATGTTTTCATTTTACTAACACCTTCAGACTCTTTTCTCTGATAAAGTTTCTAAAAATGAAGCCTCTGATTAAAAATGAGTATCAAATACTTTAAAAAAGTGAAAAATCAATGCATACGACCATCCCGTTTCCCTGGTAGCCTGCCCTGTAAATAATTTTTTTTTTGTCACAGGAACATATATTTCATTACTGACACCATCTGTACATATTTTTCTACGTGACACCATAGTTTTATATTTGTCCCTTCAAATATTATCACGTGCTTAGACATCAAGTTTGGCAATATGTTTAAAGGGGGTTACATGAAGTTTATAAGTACCTGTAAAGAGCATCAACATAATCGACATGGGAGAAGTCAAAAATGTCTCAAGAACCAAACTGGTTGGAACATATACCAATGTATACACCAGCTGGAGTGCATCTGTTTGGCTTAAAGAATTTGTCTTGAATTTGTTTAATTATGGAGAAACAAGCGTTCATTTACCGGTATTAAATTACTCTGGTGTCCCAACAGAAATTAATCCCATATACAAATCTACACACAATTTGCCTGTCAAAGTCATAACTGATGGGGATTGTTTAAAATGTAATAAACATTTGACATAACATTTAGACAGCGGATCTTTGAACGGTGAACTTGATTCTAGAGTAGTCTTATCTCAAGATAAGAACTTGTTCCAATCCTGCTACTTGCCTTTAAGACTACAAAGTGTGGATAGTTAATTACTATACTCTTCAACTATTCGATTAAATGTTGTTTTTTAATCTTCTTTGTTTTGCAGGAGTAGCAGGTCCTAACGTGGTCGCGATTGCGGTGGGTGTTTCTATTGGAGTGGTCCTTGTTATCCTAGCAGTCGTCCTAGGGTTCCTGTACTATCGCAAGAGAAAGGTAAAGTCTCACTTTTGTTGATGTTTATTTAACCCTTAGGATGTGTCGTGGCTGAGTGGTAGAACGCTCGTCTCCCAATCTAAGGGTAGTGGGTTCAAGCCCAGCTAGAGCCTGACACGATTGACCGTCAACAAGGCATTTTACCGACATGCTGCTCTCTACCCAGGTGTATGGGTACGCGGTAGGATGGGAATGTTTATGCTGGATATTAAGCATGTGCGCGCCTGTAAAATGGCGACTGACTGAAATGCTCCCCAGGGAGTGGAGATTGAGCACTATAAGAGAAATGCAAAGGTATAATTAAAGTCATATGCAGTCCTCTGCAAATAGTAGCTCTGTTACAATCTCCCATACCACTGGAGAACATCTCTGCATTAACTTGAACAAACATGTTCACATCATTTGTCAGGTTTTTCTGTCAATAGTAGTAAAAGTAGAACAATTACAGCATATAAAATATTTTTAGCTCTGACTTACAAATCTAACATAATTTCCTAAATATACTCAATGGAGAGTTATGTTGTAATATCGCATAGTTAATATCATTTTAAGAGGGTGACATGTCAATATGTATTTCACGATTATTTTTTTCTTTACGCGCGTTGTTGTTGGGACACACTTTATTCGTCACTACGTGCTTTCTAGAAGAACACAGATATCTTTTAAACATGTTAAATTCTAATTTGCATTATACATGCCAATTATTATTTTTCGTATTTATTATCAGTCATTACGCAAGTATAAAATATCTCACAAGTAGTCAATAGCAAGCACATTCAAATAATAATTTAGCACGTCGCTATTTGTAGTATTTCAGCCACTCCATATTGCTTAAATATTTACATGTTGCATTTGGCTAATAATTCATGTGTCACATGGGTTTCCTGCTGCATGCTTCAAAGCTTTCATTTGTTAATACCAGACTTTGTCATGCTTTTACAATTGTATCACCTGCTACAGTGACGTCATTTTCACGCTTTCCATACGTGTTTGTTTTAGTTATCCTTGTTGCTGTTGCTATTGTTTTGAAATAAGTTGTACGTGATTGTAATCGAATTAAATCCACGCACTATTCGTCACATCCATAAAACGTTTGATTGTAAATTGATCGTACCACACCTTGTGTAATTGATTGTGGTAGTGGTGGTGGTAGTGGTAGGGTGGCAGCACTGGTGGGGGTGGTGGTGGTGGTGGTGGTGGTGGTGGTGGTGGTGGTGGTGGTGGTGGTGGTGGTGGTGGTAGTGGTTGGTCATGGTGATGGTGGTGATGGTGGCAGGAATTGTGGCAGAGAAGTGTATGTGGTGGTGGTAAAGGTAGTGGTACTGTAGTAATCGTAGTAGTAGTAGTAGTAGTAGTAGTAGTAGTAGTAGTAGTTACAAAAGGTAATGAAAGACCGACCAAAATTTAGATATATCGCATTCGTTCCATCGTGTCTTAGACTTGCTGCAAGTAATAAAAAAATTTATGAGAAGAAACAAACACGGAAAAATCGAACATCTTAATAATTAAAGATACTGTATAACATTGTGGAAGACCCATTTTCAAAATTGTCAAACTTTGGTGTCTGACATATCTCACAGTGTTTGAATGGACAAATAAACACCCTAGAACACAAAAGTTCAAATAGTTATGCTGTCGCTTGTAAAATATATACAGATAAACCTTGGCACATGAATTATTCTCGGCCGATGAAAATTCTGCAACACATCAGTCTAAGGGGGGAACTGGAATGGTCTCTCAATGACTTTTACTTTTTTAAAGCATTTAATGATCATTTTGTACTGTCATTTTTTACACCTTCATTTTTAGACCTTATCAAAGACACTAGTAGCATGCGGAATCATGTCGCTTACATTTTTGACAGAAATATGGTTATACGATTAATGTATGCTTACAATCAAATACGAATTGTTATTATCGCGCTTTCAGGGCGTTACCCTGTTGCCTTTACTTTCATTTATATAAAAAAAACTCAACAAGAGGCATGGCATAATCAATATTCACCCATTCTCAAATTTCCACATAAAAACACCGACGAAAACAAAACTATAACTGAAAAATATCACTCAAGCAACAATGAAACTTCCCCTGATTATGCTAACGACTACAATATATTTTCCTCCCACTGAAACATAATCATCGTCACCGGTTGCAAGTTGTATCACTTTGTACTCATTTCATAAAATTTACGTTTCACACCTTCATCAAATCACTTTCACTGGGAATGTACACTCATGGATCATTTCTTACATGTGAAATAGATGGTTTGCTCGTGACATAGTTTGAATTGTAATATGCATCATGGCATCACCAAAAATGTCGAAAAACGCAATGCATACAAATGACCACATTTTATAAAAAGAAATAAACAAATGCGTGTGGCGTTATTTTATTTTTTCCGCAGCCTGTCACACAAACCAGTATCAATCTATATCTTTCTTTTTCCTTCTCGTCAGTGCAAAAACCATTTAATTTTTCACGAAGAAAATACATTGTGCCTACAGAGATACAAAACATATATAATTTGCGGTAAATTATCTGCAGATGTGTTTCCAGTTATTGTTTTTTTTTCTCTTATCCTCCTTAACCTTGTGTAGCCCTCTTATCACACCAATTTCAGAGTTACAGTGCCCTGAACCATAAATTAATGGATTCTCAAAGTCATATGTTAACTGTATACATAATAATAAAGTCACATATAATTCAAATTCAAATTCAAATTCAAATTCAAATTCAAATTCAAATTCATTTTATTCACATCCATAAAAATAATACAGTTCACAGTAAAAACAATTAATATGATTGGTTACTTCATATACTCCAAAATGCGATTTTTGGAGACAATTTTTAACAATTTCGTGCCACAGCATATTTTATCCGGTAATAAACTCATTCGCCATAGTCTGTTCAATACAATGGGGGGGGGGGCTTTTACCTTAGTGTCATATTTCTAACTCTACACAGACGAACTTCGTGTTGTGATTATTTGATATAATCAATATAATGAAAGAAATTTTGTAATAACATTCTCAAAATGTAAGTCTTACTATACATTTTTGTCTTATCAATTGTTTATAAATAATCTTACTGAATTTGGGGAAACCAATGCAGGTATGTGGTACTTTTCTTGAACTTTAAAGAGTCAAAGATGTAGAATTATCTGGATGACAAAAAAATAAAACACAAAGTCCTTTATTTAGGTAAGTTATACCTCAGAAACTCACATTGGTCCCCCCCCCTCCCCTCCTCTCCCCTCGTCTGCTCTCCAACCCATCCCCCCCCCATTCCCATCCACACAAAAAAGTGCAAAGTAGCATTATAGGTTAATACAAATAACACACTAAACATAGCGAAAAACGAGATGAATCGATCACCACCGCTATCGTAAGGACGACTCCCGATCGATCGTTATCATGTCATCGGTAAGATATATCGGTTCAGGGTATCGGTGCGTTAGTCATCCCGTTGCATTATCCATCTCTGATTCGAAATCGACTAAAATAAGCATGATTTTTGCTTTTAAAAAAGTCCACATTGCTAATCATTTTTCTTTGATTTTGATTTATTTGTACTGATTTTATTTGTTACAAACTAAATTTTGGTATCAGAATAAGTCTTGGCGACTTGACACGTCATACGAAAACCGTGTGACCGATCACCGATCGATGTATCGTGATACCATGCCTGGATATTATTTGCTTTATTTTCACAACACACAGAGTCCTAGTCCTAAATCCAGACCCAAAACTGTCGATGCACGGGATGCCGAACTCGCTGAACCCCTAAATAAGAAACCAACGGATGCGACCCGTTCCTCTGGCAGGTCAACAAAGTCTAGCGACTCCACCGGACCTTCGGCGCAGATCTACAAGCCCACCCCTATGGCCCAGGTAGTACCCCTCAAGTTTTTGTTTTTAAAGATTGTGTCATTGATTTGCACGTCAAAAAACATCTATATGAATCAAATCAGCTGAAATCATATCCAATGTGAAGATTAATATAAATAAACACCTCTCGTAGAGACTTGGGGTAAAATATTGAGTTTTGGTGAAAATCTGGACGGTTAAACTTCATCCTTTTTCAAATGACTGGCCAGCAATTTAAAAAAATCCGTGACGTCAAACGTGCACATGCCGTTCCAAAATGGTCCGATCAGCCGTTAGCCAAAGGTCGCGCAGGGGATAGCCGTGAACCAATCAGAGGGCTGCGATGGTCTTGCTACGGTGCACAGTAACTGCGATTCGCAGTTTGAGCAAAATTGAAACTCACAGAAAGAACAACATTCTGGTAACATGTCGTTATTAGTTTTTCTCATAAAATAGCAAATTCATGACGTATGGATCTCAGACTTTCAACACACCATTTGTAAGTACTAAACTACCGTTTGGTATTGATAATGAAGGGAAGTAATGGACTTGCACATCCCTGACACAATCCTTAAAACATTTTCCGGCGCGGTCACTAATGTCAGCCTTTGCCACCGAAATGGTTGCGAGGCTGTGCATGTATGCGCGCTCCCGCGTGTGAGTACATAATGTTGTGGGGCAGACAGAGAAAAGATGATCCGTAGGAATCGGTGGTGTAAGCATCAAGTTTTTAAAATCCTTTAAAAATCAGGAATCAATATAGTGAAATATATTCAATATTCCTTCATTGAATAATGTCTATTTCTTTGATTTTATTTATCCACGGTAAAACTGCAACTTTTAGCTGGATAGCAGTTTTTTTCACCAAGACCGTGCGATGATTACAACAAAATTACAACAGAATCTTTGTGCATTATGCTTTTTCAAGATATTTTCAAATTGAACCATTATCAATCGCAGTGCTGTCAGCCTCTTCACCAAAGATTCAGAGCCGTATTCTTGAGCGTTCCATATATTTCCTATAGAGCCACTCTATTTCTTTCATGTTAACAGCAATAAAGATCCATTCAAGCTCTTTCGGAAAATATCATTAAATACGCCATCAAAGCGACCTTTTCCTTGTAGTCTCTTATTTAAATTGGGTCGAACGGACATTCTCAATTTTCTAAAGTGCTTAGGCATGTGAAACATAATATTTATATATTTATTTATTTATTTATTTATTTATTTATTTATTTATTTATTTATTTATTTATTTATTTATTTCCTTATTTTTTTATTCAGTCTTATTTAATACGTGATGTATACATGGTGAAGACTCTCGGTCTGGCTGGCTTTCGGTCTCTCTGGATCTCGGTCTTGTGGGATGATCCCCGGTCATTAGATTTCACCGCCACGTATCCAATTTGATCACACGATATCAGCGAAAAGCTATACGCTACATGATACGTTCCAATAAACAAGACATATTCCCGCTAACTATTGGATCTGTAATTACTCAAATTAATATATTTGCCCCGTTATTATTTATTTAACTTACTACAACTGTAAGTTAATTGTGCTGTAGGACCATTGTGTGTTTATTAGGCACAGTGTTTGTCCAGTATATTTTCATATAAGATCACACCTTATCACAATATCACAGCCAACTCATGCATAAATTACGAGCAATTATGTATTTTGCGCTTTAATATACTGTTGCAATATATCTAGCAAAAGGCAACACCCACGTTTGAAAATCTACTCAATAATCTGCTTTTCTGCTTAATATAAATGATTATCTAAATCCACATCAAGACCAGAAGGAAAACAAACACTTCAAAAACAAGTCATCGATGTACACTGCTTGTATCCTATTTTTTTACTTCTTTCTGACATTTACCTTTGAAATTTTCCTCCTATAATTCTATTCCCTTTTGCATTCATTGTTCTCTTGTCATAAATGTATATCCTCTTCTGTGGATGTTACTTTCTTATTTTAAAAGCAATTATTTAGTTTTGTAAGTGTGTCTTGCCGTTGCCTATCTTGTTTATTACTTCTAGTTTGGCCGTTAAGTCATCTTTGATGAAAAAAAACTCACATTCTGGATGTTCATGAATCGCTTCATCAAACATGCTCATATATTATTATATCATAATTATAGAAACAATGCAATTTCAAAGGAAAAGGTGCATTCTTCTTTCTTGCTAATTACAGTCACATGCATAATTATTTTGACCTACTTCATTCAGAAACAAGCAATGTCTCTTCAGGCAACTATTCCTGTCATTCGGTTGGAAATTTACTAGAATCCATATTGGTTCTACACAAGATTTTATTTTAATTCTTTAGTGTATATGATATCCTTGAATGCCGTTTACTCGGTGATTGCAATTATAAAACAAATTGGTCCTAATCAGCGTAGGAAATACACAGGGGCTGGGGCGATTTAGTCCCTTAAGTTAACAAAATGGCCCCCTAAAATCACAAAGTAGCCCTCAAATTTCCTCGTGTATACGTAGTATAATAAAATCACTAACTCAGACTTGAAAGTAGCCCCGAAAAATACACTTGTTATTTATCTCACCTGGTCCTAATGTAGCATTAAATTACTGATTGGCCAAAGATTACGTTACAGCTACGTACAGTCCTATCGGAGTCCTCTGAAATCGCATAATTCTGGCCTTAAATGATGCCGAATGTTCCATATGTGTTAAATTAAAAAATATATATACTATTTGGTGTAATCTTTAAAATACTGAAATTTACTATGACTTAATTAAACTGACTTTGCAAGATTCAGTTTGCTTTTACCATGCATGCAGAACTACTCATTCTTCATGCATATCCCTCTGCCTCATCTGCAATGTAATTCCTGCAAACGTGCATGCATAGTGGTTTGGAAATACCAAAGCACTACACTGCAAAAGCTGTGGTATCATATCGTCGGCGTTCATCCGAACCGTCGTATCGCTATACGACGTTTGATTGACCGCGCCTCCGGGAGCGACACGTTCAACCAAACTGTCGTATCCATCATTCATGATACACGT
>JZLH01S0036934.1:0-26081 GCA_001188425.1 Eucidaris tribuloides
TCTGTGGCTTGTACACATCAGCTGTTTGAAAGAAAGTTTTGTTTTGCAAACAAAATAAATACACAAAATCGATAATGTCCACAAATCGCTCTCGTTTTGCTTTAAAATCATAATTCTCTCACACATATGTTTATTTCTGAGTGAATCGATCAACATATTTACAATAAATTTACACTTGTACAGTTTTATCGTACAATTACGCTGCACTTATGTATCATTTTCAAGCAGCGCATCACATACACGACAAAAAAAGTGTAGCATATACTAACTGTAGAAAAGTATAAGCATAGAAGAGTAGTATACATTATATTACACATTCATGAGACACAACAGTATAATCAGATGTCTAGATTTTCACACATGAGAATGGGTAACATTTCATCCTCAGGGTCACAACATGAACATGAATATCTAGTAGATCGAAACATGAATCAATGCCACTATACACAAATATTGAATTTTTGGAATTTGATCTCACATATGAAAAGCATGAATAATTCATATTTGATTTGTTGATCATCAATTATCTTTCTTTGTCTATTGGAAATTCATCGGATAGTTAAATTGTAAATGTTCCAACCATTTACAAAAAAATTTCATTATGTTAAGACTCCAAATTAAGATGCAAGAAAATCAGGTAGTGAATATTTCATAACAAAAATTCTCTTGTTTTCCATAAATCTCTATTGAGTAAAAATTAAATGGGACCCCATTTACCTGTAACAAAACAACGAGAAAAAACAAAAGAGAAAAAACTAAGACTTTACACATCAAATGAAATACCTCTCAAAAATTATTTATGTTACAATTTTTTGAAAATATAATTTCCCTTAAAACCAATTTACCAAAACTAGGCAAGACGGCATTTTACAACAAATACTTGAGAGACAGAGAGTTTAAAAAGCTCTTTAATATGGAATTTAAAAACATACCAGTTGCATCCAATGGGTAAGAAATAGCATAGTTTTTTGTACCATGTATCATTTCTTTAATAGGAAAGAAAAATGGCAGATGATATTGAAACCCATACAATAGTAAGTTGACAACTGCCGAAACGCATGAAAATTGTCAAGGTTAATATCTTTTCAAACATGAAGCCAGTGTCACATATATTAAGGCTACACACCAAGATTACTGTGTGACTAGATAAAAATCACTAGGAAATACCTATTTCTTTTAAGAAAACAACACAAAACAAAAACAAATAAACAAAAAACAAAAAGCAACTCATAAAGCTAAATAATTAACTAACTGAAGGAACAATAGCACCGCACATATTTCTGTCTACCTTATTTTGAAAGATATTTCCCACATGCTGACCAAACATGACATTTTATACAATGACTGGCGTGAAAAATAGAAGGTTTTCTTCTCACGCAGTTGGTAGATTTCCTCTGGTTTCAAACTATTGTTGCTATGGAACAAATAATTTCCTTACCTCCACAAAGGTACATTCTCCTGCCTACAGAAATAAACACTAGGAAATCTCTGAAACCAATTTGCGCTGAATGAAAGTTCTGAAAAATAGTAATGGTTTATATTATATATCACAGACTTATCGAATCACTCAAAATTTGGTCACCTACAGTGAGAAAATGCTTTGCAATCTTAATGGATTCAGCTTTGGCCACATTAACAGATTTTACTTCCAATTATACCAAACTATGCAATACAAGTTTCAAGCTAGGCAAATCAGCTACTATTCCCAGGCCCAAGTAATTTTCAATAAATTAGGTTATACTTCGTATATTATCTTGTACTGGAACTTCTAAAGGTCTTGCAATTGACACAACAAGCAGCGCTTGTGGATTACAATATCTAAGAATATGAGAAATCATTGCGTGCAACAGATATATTTACAGGTATCAAAATAAAAAACCTAAATTTCATATTTTGATCAATGTTTGAACTTAATAATTTGATTCTGCAGTCAGACATATGCAGCAGCAGTTAAAAATGGCAGGCAATTTTATGAAGCACAAAACAGATTTTATTATTATTTTTTTTGGGGGGGGAGGGAATGGCAAGATTAGGAAGAAATTTTGAACATTTTGATTCGTTACAAAAAACACCAACAGCACTTCTCAATATGGTAACCAACTAATTAGCAGCTTTAGAAACTGTATGGAAGCAAAGACAAAGATGGGACAACAAGGGGGAATTAAAGTAAATTTGCATCTACAACAGCATTTAATATTCAAAGTTCAATCTATTGTCGCTAATCTGTGACATTAGCCCATCCACACCACTCCCACCAAGACCTTCCCTTTCCCACACAAGAAAAAAACACATAACGAACATCACACAAAAATGCTAAACTGATGCTTTCAGAATCCATTTTGGATAACTGCTATTTCAGCTGGCTTGTATTGAACACGTATCATAGTATTTTTTTTTAATAAAAAATACAAAATATAACTCAAGACATTTTTTGTGAGACTTAACAAATACACTCATAGATCACTAGTCAACAACTGTCACAAAAACTTTTATAGGCGAATGAAAAAAATAAAAAAATAAACGAAGTAACATTAAAACTAATCACCAACACGATGCTGCCCAATTGTATCCAAAGAGCCTACACACTGGAATTTTATGTCAGTGTTAATAAGTGGCTAATTTAATTGGGTTTTTCATCATAAGGAATAAGAAATTTTGATATACATTGTAGTATTAAATCATATCTATTCCCAAAATATTATGCAGGCATCAATTTATCCATAAATATTAGGTTCCAAAATATTTGATTGGAAAAAGTCCAGCAAATATATATCTACTATTGTGTAATATGCAACAAAAAATGCATAAGTAACATATGGTCAACCTGTCAACATGAATTGATTGCAAAATTAAGAATGCAAGCTGTAAAACTGGCAGCAGAGGTCGGAAAAAAAATCCAAACCTTGTTGTCATTAAAATTTTGTACAAAAAGTTGATACACTGTATATGAAACGGCATTGGCCATGTAAAATCTTGTGATTTACATTAATCCTTTATAGTAACCATCCATACCAATTTTCATACTTTTATATCAAACAACTATACTGTGGCCTTCAACTATTGTGACAAATCTCACACAATCAGGAAAATTGTTATTACAACTGGCACAATTTAGACAACAATCTTACAAAACAGTATAAAGTAGCGTACTTATAAGGAGAATTAAATAGTAAATATTTCTTTCGCTAGCACATTTGTGACGACATTAGCAACGACTAAAAAATTGCTGAGGACAAATAAAACAATAGTAAAGGAAAATATATCTTCGAGGCTATCTCTTCTATTCTGTACATCAAGTATTCACAAGAGAATTCAAATAATTCCCTGAAAGCCAATCACCAAAAATTAACAATTTTTTTGCATTTGAGGTGAAATTCAGTCAACAAATATTCCAAATATATGGATTTTAATTAGTGAAATCAGCATTCTATATCAAAATCAAATTTTTTGGTGGAAAAATATTTTAGTGAGTTATTTTGAATATATAAATACTACTGCATTAATCTCATACAAACTTGAGCTTAACCCATCACATTTCTTTAAGAATTAGATTACAGAAATTTATATATTAAGTTTGAACATTTCTTGAAAAATATATGTATTAGTAATCTGTGAATTAAGTGTCAACAATTAAAATATACATATTCAAGAAAGTAGCCAAGTTAAATTACTTAATAATAGAGTATTTGTTCAAGATTTCACACAAATTCATTGCTTTTGTATTGTCTGATATTATCATGCCCCTCCCAATTTACAAATTACCATGTAACAAAATAATCATTATCAAACGTTTATCCCAAAAGGCATGTTTCTGGTAAATTGTAGTAATGTACATTGCAGGGCTTTTACACAATTAACCTTACACTGGCATGTATACTTCAGCCAAATCAATGAGTGAACATTACCGAAAAGGTTTTGACAAGCACAGAAATGGATGTGTCATAGTCATTTGCATTAAGCCCATACCAAAAACCAGGTAACTCAAACATTGTAAATTTTTTACTACAACTACTGTATTCATAAGCATTAGTGTTGTAACATACAATCACAGATGAACTTTCTAGTTAGCTGTATGTTATTCTGATAGTAGGCAATACCGTAGGAGAAATTTAGGGCATTATTACAATATTTTTTAAATCTGCTGCCCAAACAAAAAAAGACTGAATATTTGTTTTATGGTCATGTCACAGACAGAAGGCAATAGAAATCATCGGGTATCTGGGGTTAATTCATCATTCCTTTACACAGTACAAGGGAAATAAGATGTGTCTACTGGCACTGGCAAAAATCTATGAGGGAATCTAATTCATCTAGAGAGGATGAATAAATAGACCGTCCCCCCCTAGATGAATATAATGATATCACAGATTTTATATGCCAGTGCATACAGGGCAGCTATGCGACCCATCCATATAATTTTGCCTCATTTTAGACGGACCACCTGTGCAAATAATACAGTCAAAAAGTCAAAATTTTCGATATGGCATTGCCCTATTCTACTTCATTTCTTATGCTTTATACCAAATCTCACCTTGCCATGGTATTTCATGAACGTCAAAACCACATTCTTGTTCTAAATGTAAATAAGACCTGGCCAAATGTGTGTGAATAATTTGCCAGATGACAGTTGTACTCAAGAACGGATTAAGCCGAATTGCGTTATAGTACCATTCTTTGTAATTACTGTACATGGGCGATTTGTGCCAATTGGCGAACAAATCATGCTACTGTGAGAAAATAAAATTAACCAATCCCCTACTTGCATTTCATCATCATGTCTTGAACTAATACCTCCCAATGCCCAAGCCACGACACTACTCACAAAGATGGGCGGAATGTAATGTACCACAGCCAAAGGTTTGTTCAAATCTACTCCGACATCTACTGCAATAGACAAACTCACCGCAATCCAAATTTTGGTCAAGAGTTTTGTAAAGAACACAGTAGTACATTCAGCTTCATGTCTCTAATCTATCTACACATCTATCTAATCTCCACTACGACAAACTGATAGAAAGTGATATTTTCAACACATTTTAAACAAAAACAAAACGTTTTGCACTAAAAATGTCTGTACTGATGTTGAGCTTTGTTATTCTTGTTAAAATTTTGCATAGAATGGAAACATAAATGAAGACCCGACATGTACACTCTAAAAGAATTAAGGTAGACAAAATCAGAACAAAGTAAAGAGACATTTTGTGCACTTTTTTCTTGAGATCTACTGTTGTGAAAATGAAACACAAAAAGACAAAAAATAAAAATAAGAATTAAAGTGTACAAGAATGGAATGCCATTAACATAAGTATTCAACAAAATGGAATTAAAAAAAAAGTTACATTAAACTTTTCATACTCTTTTATTTACTTATCCATTATTTTCTTGACTGAATGCTTTTTCCAACTATTTTTATGCACAATAACAATATTTATGACCATTACCTTTAAAATATGTGACAAAAAACTCTAAAATATTATGAAAACAAAGTATGTATAAAGCCATTTATGGCAATACCTTTATTAAACAATGTGTCTGCAACGTTGATGTTTTTAAGTTGAAATTTATGACCAGTTATCAGGAGTCAACCATTAGGACAACTAAAAATCATTTTATGATTCAGTGTTAAAGTGATTAACACATAAAACCCAGGTTGACAAAAAATAGCAAAATAATACTGCCCCCCCCCCCCCCCCACTGACAAAAGGGCATAACTGACATTTGTTTCAAAATTGAGTGATATAGTGTAGGGGACTCAGTACATCATGTTAAACATGCAGAACAAAAAAAAATCCATTAGAAGTGTCCCTTTAGTGTCATAATCCGCTTGTTAAAAGGACACTGAATAGGGCTTTATGTCTTGAACAAAATACATTTTGCTCAATATCTCCAAAACACCAAAATGTCAGTTATGCCCTTTTGGACATGGGGAGGGGGCAGAACAGTCATGGAGTTAAAATGCATTTTGTTTTATCAACCCATGCAAAGTCTAGCATATGGTTGATCTATGAATTGTAGAATCTAGCTCACTGTAATCACTATTTACGCAAGTCAGTTTATTTGAACGATGCACAACTAGGGATTTTCCTAAGTTACATATTGAAGTTTACAACCCATGTTTTCAAATACATAAGAGAAGGAATACTGAAATTTTTGTCTTTGAAATTGACCTTCAATAATAGACAACAATGGT
The DNA here is from genome assembly GCA_001188425.1 of Eucidaris tribuloides. NCBI lineage: Eukaryota > Metazoa > Echinodermata > Echinoidea > Cidaroida > Cidaridae > Eucidaris > Eucidaris tribuloides. The sequence goes on from JZLH01S0036934.1 coordinate 6,191, forward strand.
GCTGTCTTAAGTTGATTATTTTTTGTGTACACACAATGACTTTTCCAAAAGAATCTCTATTCCTAAATACGGCTGCTTTACTGCCTTGTCATACATTTCTACATTGCTGCATTATTGATAGCAATTCCAAATCGTTTAACTTTTCGATGAATAAGACTTGGTCAAATCTGCTAGCGATAATTTAGTGCTTAAAATCACCATGTAAAAATAGCAAAACAATTAAACAAAAATATGCAAAATATAGCATGTGCACAAAACTTTCTCTTTCTCATTGCTCATTGCAACACAAATCATGGAAGAAGTACGCATAAATCTGAATACAATTTATGAATCGGTTCAAGACATCATCAACTTTTCGGTGGTTATCTGTCCACTTCAAACAAGTGATCACATAATGTGTGTTTGTAACATTACAAAGATGTACACAGAGTTGAAGTACAGAACTGTGGAAAACAAACAAAACCTGATGGAAAATATTTTGCACTCAAATTTAATACTACGTGTTTAAAAGAATATTGCATTTCCTCTGGATAGAATTGTCTCTCCTCTTTCTTTGTACATAATTCTTCATTTGGTCTGGATTTTCATTTCACTTTACAGAATAAGTTGTTCTGTATATATACCAATTATCCAAAGCCTTCAGCTACACAAATCAACAACTTGCAAGTCTATTTTAAATGAATATTTAATTTTTCGAACTATCTTGCAGCCTAAAATCAATTTTACATCTTGATTGATTGATGTTTCTGGTATTGCCTTACATATTTTAATGAGCAGTGTTTTGACACTTGGAATATTATGACAACTGCGGTCTAATATACCACATAACTGCTTGGCAGCTTTTGCTTAAAGACTTTCAAAAAGTACTTGAAATGTAACTTAACCTTAAATGCACTTAAACTTGACTTATTTTGTTGTTTGTGGGTGACAAATTAAAACTCCTTGTGTATGATTTGTTTTTACCAACAATGGTAAAACCTCCACATGTTTCATAATATTTCAATTTTGGGGGATATATTATCATTCAAAATCTACTGACAATTATTCTCCATGCAATCCCATGATTGATGGAATTTTATGGTTATGTTTTGTGACTTTTATTACCCTTTGCAGATCCTAGGAAAAGCGAGGATCAACACTCAAAAGGATAATTTAGAAATTTAAGATCTCTCCTACTTTTCATTTTATTATCATTTCAAAATTTCCCTTTAGGCTGCAGACTTGCGCAAAGGAAGAAATGCAAATATGCAATACCAGTATAACAACTGAAGGCAACATGAAGACTGTAATTTCTTCATGGCACCATTATTTTGACTAAGTACCTTGGTCAACAAAACTCCTCTCTGCCCTGTTAATCAAGCAGAACTGCTAATTTGGGACAAATCTGGGTCAGCTTAAAACAATAGAACTTCATTCCCACATTTATTTCTGGTCCATCGTGGTGAGTTATAACAAATAAAAGCACCTGTAAGTTCTGGGAGACAAAAGTTACTCTCTTTCAAACCCCATTCATTGAAACCAGCATAGCCAAGCCATGATAAATGTAACATTTTAAGTTTTTAGCATTTACTTATTTGCTTGTTATGCATCAACAGTTGCCACAAGAAAATGGACGCTTCATCAAATGCCTCATCTGAGTTATGACAGCTTTCAAATAGTGCTGTTAAGATCATATTATAGCTAAGATAGCTTGAAGAGTGCTCTTTAACTTTGCCTGCTTCTTTTGCAGTAGCAACAAACCTCTAAGAGAATATACATGCTGCATATCTCATTTCATCTTAGCTAAGATGGCTTACAAACTGCTCTTACGGTCCCATAGTAGTTAAAATAGCTAAAAGGGTGCTCTTAAACTTTGTCTGCTTCTTTTGCAGCAGCAGCAGCAGCAGACCCTCAAGACAACATTTCGTCCAATGCTTCATCTCATCTTAGCTAAGATGGTTTACAATGTGCTCTTAAGGTCCCATCATAGCTAACATGACTCAAAGACTGCTCTTAAGGTTTCAAGAAACAGGGTGGGGCCTCCAAACTGCAGGACGCCTACTGTGATGGTGAGGAAGATCATTGTCAGCTGTCATCAATAGCACCCTTCCCTCCAACTGTCGTCTTTCGTTTTCACTGATCCTCTAGGTGATACTGCTGACCTGTAGTCATTTAAATGGATGAGACATAAAAGAAAAGAAATGTTGTTGAACTTCTCATTAATAAATATGGAATTATATTTACATATTAGAAGTTTATAATCAATATTTAATTTTCAATATTTACAAAGCAAGTTATGAATCATTCGAAATAACACAAAAGAAATGATTAACTAAATTAAATATATAAATAGATAGATTGAAAGACAGACAAAAGTATACATAGACATATTAACAGAAAAAATACATGCACATAGACTATTCGATTTATCAAAGGGAGTGTATATTGAAATATTATATGCAACTTTGTAAAGCGATATACCTATCCCAGTACACAATTTCTTTTAAAGAATAATGATTGATTGGACTTGTTTATCACTTATTCTCAATCTGAAAGATTTCTGACACAGCAATTTGCATTCTCAACATTTTACATAATGATATATATTGGAAGCTAAACAGAGGAGTGGACAATACTTGCTTTATCTTTATTTCTTTTATCAAATTTATAACTAATTAATTAGTTAGTTAATACATTTATTCATTATATTTTAAATTTCATTTTACTTCATTTTTATTTACTGATATATTTATTTAGTTATTTACTTATTTATTTATTTAAGTATTTACTTATTTATCTCTATCAATTTAATTTAATTTCATTTCATTCATTTAATTGGGGCAATCTCTATAAACGAAGGATTTGTATGCTACCAATGAATGGCAAAATAGACAAAAATCATGAATCTGGGCTTGAAAACATAAGTAGCGGTAAAGTTGATTGTAGTTAGAGCACCTATTTCCTCCTCTCTTCTTTCATTCTAGTTCAATTTGCAAAAATAAAACAATGTTAGGCAGATTTTTAGATGCACAAACCATGCCCACTCTACTTGTTCTATCGAACTGTAAACATTTTAATTTGATTTTTTAATTCTATTCTTCTTCCTTGTTTTACCGACTCATTTACTTAGTTTTTTTTATTGATTGATTAATTTGTTTATTTATTTATTTATTTATTCATTTTCTTATTCATATTATTTGTCTATTTAATTACTCAGTACTTCATCAACAGCAATCTCACCCTCTACTTCCCGGTGATGGTATACCACTCCTGGGTGTGTTGATAGCAGTCGACCTTGGCCTTGGAATCCGACTTTTTTCTACTTGATATATTTATTCATTCATTTGTCTATCTTTTAATTCATTTATATTCTATATTTATCTATATTACTTATTTATATATTGAATATATTGTACTATATAGCAAGGCTCCACACTAACATTTTTTCCTACTTGCCTTTTGGGCAAGTGTTATAATCACTTTTAGATATTTACTCGCCCAAAAATAAATGATAATCAAAAACATTAATAATTATTCCTCTTAATTTTGAACAATATAGCCTTTTTGTAGCATTGGATATTTGTTATTTTAATTCTGAGAGTTGCTAAAGGTGTGATTTATGAATTTAAAGAGTCATACAAAGAACAAAATGATGAATAGGGACAGTTATTTTCAGTTTACCTGTAAATTGAAACGGAAAATCCGGTTTGGTTCTTTACTTTTTATGTGAAAATTCATGGAATTCACCTTTGCAAAAAAGAATTCATGTATTTGCAGTGTACAGTTTCTACATGACAAAACTGAATTTCTATTTTTAGATCAAGTTGAAACGGAATTACAGGTTTTCAGAAACGGAAAAGACCATTTTTCAAAACGGAAAATCACTGTCTCTAGATGAAGAACCTTATTAAGTTAATTAGACAAAACTTTTAGACATATTTTGTTTGTTTATGGTGAGTTTTTGGACATGTGTTTTGCTCATTTCATGATCAAAATTTTACTTGCCCAATAGGGCAAGTAAATTTTAACATTTTCAGTTTGTACTTGCCCAACATGATATTTTACTTGCCCCGGGCAAGCGGGCAAGTGCTAGTGTCGAGCCCTGTATATAGCATCCTCACCCTCTACTTCCCAGGGATGGTATACCACTCCTGGGAACGTTGATGACGGCCCACCTTGGCTTTGGAATCTGGCTCTTTTCTGCCTTTTTATTTAATTTATATCATATATTTATTTATATATTTATTTATATATTCAATATACCGAGTGTCCCAGAAAAACTGATACACTTTTAAAATGGCCAACAAATAAACTTTATTTCAAATTTTTGAAAAAAACTTACATAATATGGAAAACTGAAAAGCTCTTCTTTCATATGACACCAAAAGGTCTAAAATTGGTTCATGCTTGAGTGAGCACTGCCCACTTAAGGAAAGGACCTGAAAATTAGGTTGCGCAGGAATTGGCTATTCACTGTACCATGCATTATGTGTGGAGCTAGGTGAGGATTGGGATATGTAAATTTAAGATCTTAATGACAGAAAATATGAAAGACTACTGTATTGGAGTGACAGGGTATTGAGATGGTGGGATGAGGGGTGTGGATGTGGTTGGGGTGTAGGGATGGGGGTTTACTAAGGTAGTGGGGGTTGTTGGGGTTTAAGGTAACGTAAAAACCCCACCACCCCTCACTCCACAAGGGGTAGTAGGGAGTGGGGATGTGGGGATGTGTTAGGGTTACCTTAACCCACTACCCCACCCCTCGCGCCCCGACCATCCCAACCACTCCTACACGACATCGCACCACCCTACATCCCCACCACTCCAACTACCCCCATCACCTCCTCACCCCGCCACACCACTAACCCTTCACCCCAATACATACAAAATCAAAAAGAGCTTGAATCTGTTGTTACAGTGGATAGGCAAATTCCTGCGCAACCTAATTTTCAGCTCCTTTACAAGAGTGGACAGTGCTCACTCAAGATGAAATAATTTCAAAACCTTTCGGTGTCATATGAAAGAGACATTTTTCAGCTTTCTATATATGTAAATATTTTTCAAAGTTTGAAATAACATTTATTTGAGGGCCATTTTAAAAGTGTTATCGTTTTTTCTGGGGACACTCGTATTATCGATAGCAATCTTCCCTCTACTTTTCTCGGTGATGTATACCACTCCTGGGTGTGTTGATAACAGCCGACCTGGCCTTGAATCTGACTTTTTTCTACTTGATATATTTATTCATTCCTGTAATCTATCTTTTAATTAATTTATATTCTATATGTATCTATATTACTTACATGTATTTATATGTTAAATATATTGAACTATACTTGCATCCTTACCCTCTACTTTCTGGTGATGGCGTATACCACTCCTGGGAGCGTTGAGACAGCCCACTGGCCTTGGAATCTGGCTCTTTCTACCTGATGTATTTATTTATTCATTTATCTATCTTTTTATTTATTATAATCACAATTTATTTACATATTCATTTATATATATTCAATATATTATCAATGGCATCCTTACCCTCTACTTCCCGGTGATGGTATACCACTCCTGGGTGCGTTGATGACAGCCGACCTTGGCCTTGGAATCTGGCTCTTTTCTACCTGGCTGGCTCTGACTGGAATGCCGCTACTTCTGTGGGGCGACGCCCCTCTCAGCTTGGTGGGAGATGGCTGCTTTAACGTCCTCGGCGAAGGCGCTCTGTGAATGTGGAAGCAATACAAGTGGCATGATGTATGATTACTGATGACATGCCCCTACCCAAAAACCTAACCCTAACCTTAACCCAACCCCTACACCTAACTCTACCCCTATTTTGAACTACAAACTCAATGTCAAACTCTAACACAAACTCTTTGCTTTTTGAGATACTATAAATACAGCAACTGTCGCCTGAGCAAATGTCAGGTAAGATGAACTTCTTCATCTTTCCAACACAATATCCATTGGTACTAAGTTTACAAAAGTACTACAGCTGTCATGAATATGACAATATAACTTTCTTTAACACAAGTGACCTCTGACCCACTGACAAAATAATCTAATCTGTTCACCTTTCCATCACACTTTAAGGATACAAGGATATCTCTAATTTAATTGCAGGAATTGATCAGAAATGTGTCAATATTGGCATAATTGAAGGGTTCAGCCTCCAACATTTCCCACAAACTACAACTATGTTTTCAAGTTAACAGACTTTCTTAAGGGATGAGTGTTTACTTGTCATTACTCACTCATCAGTAAAAAGAAAAAAAATTACCTTGTTCAACTGAGAAATAAGCGAAATATATTCCAGATATTTTATCAAATACCAAAACTCATTTTTAGTTCTTTCTATGAATATAGCAGCATAGAACATTGACCAACAACACATCCAAAGAATTGTTTTGTACATCCTCAGATACCTGACAGGCAGTGACAGCTGATTGCTAGTTGGGACTCCAGCCATTAAACTTCCTTCGCTTTACCAGATACTTTTGCTATTCATCACATTTGAAAAAAAATGTAATAAATGGGTTTAAAAAAAGGTGTCTTTCTTACCTATTAACAGGAATGGTACTAGGCTGCTTTAGCTTGGTGTTGTTCTCCAGCCCCATGCTGGCATCATGGAGATGGTTGTCATTGGTGCTAGGGGTCTGGGGTGGGGTACAAGGTGTTGGGGCAGGGGCAGGTGGTTGGACGATGTAGGTGCGGTTGAGGTTGGGCATACTTCCCCTGTGGACTGTTTGCTTCTCAGCTGTAAACACAGAAAAGGAGAAAAGCAAAACCAATTTGGAATAACAAAACAGAATTATCATAAGAGACAACAATGTTTATGTTGTATATGTCAAAATCAAGTTTGTGTTATTTTTGTACATAATTTTCTGAACAAAGTGCAGTGATTCAACAGTCTCAAATCGGCAATGTAACACAGATAAAAGCCTTTTTTTTAGACATCTTGACTGAAAAGCTCAAGAAAACTCCTTTCAATACCGCACACACAGAACATCACATGCAAAGTCTTATGAGTTTTGTAGCAATGGTACTGAGGTGGTTCAGGGCTACAATTCCAGAGGATAACTGTCAGAAAATCTGTTGGACAAACAAGCCATTTTTCTGATTCTTACTACTGATAACAAGTATTTCTGATATGTATGGGTCATAAATTATTTGAATTTGAAGGAAGAAAAAAAAACACAATAGCAGAATGTACTTCATCTTCCCAAATATCCTTGGCTTATACACCCATCAATTGTAAGACGCGCCCCTCGACCCCCAGGAATGGTGCGTCACTTGTCAAACGTGAGTCAGATTTTCATATACCATGACGCACCTGTGTGTCTCGACTATGACGGACCATTTTCTTACAATGACTGTGCCTAGGCCTATTTAAACGTATACAAACTGACGCACCCCATTCGCCATGCTGTGACGGACCAAATGCTTCCATGACGGTACCCTGCGTCATTATTTGTGGGTAAATGACCCACCCATGACGCACCATTCCCGGGGGTCGAGGGGTGCGTCTTACAATTGATAGGTGTATTACCTACAAATACTTTGCAACCTAATCTCTCTATACTTTATGGAATGTAATGTTTTGAAACATTCAGAATGGTGTGATCCCACATAATGATGGACCAATAGATCAATGCAAATCAATGTCACTGATTAGTTAATCTTAGAAAATAGTGACAGAACATATGCTCTAGGAACAACTGCTCTGGCAATATACCTCTGAAGACAAAGAATAAGAGTTAGGGTTATCATTTAGTTTTTGGTTCAGGTTAGGGTAAATATTAGGTTTAGGGCTGGGGTAAGATTTGGAGTTGGGTTTTAACATTAGCAGTTAGTGCTGGAGAAATTGTCATCTAACAGACTTAAAATGAAATGCTCCTCCATCTTGAGAAAGGAGGCGTGTGACCAGCTACGGGCAGTACTTCTACTCCCATCTCAATTTGTCTTGCTAAACCTCGTCAGCTGGATTGAAGCTTCACACGCACATCTTGTAGCGACTGGAACAGTCCCCTAAGCAATGTTGTTGGACAAATTTATCATACAGGGCTGAAGTCTTTTAAGAGTCTTGGGCACAGGTTTCTTTTGAAAAATTGGCAATTTATAAATTGAGCGTCTTGTTTCTCCCAGTGATAGTGTCAGTGGCGTATCTAGCGGGGGGCAAGGGGGGCACGTGCCCCGGGTGCCACTTTCAGGGGGGCGCAAAAAAGCAAAAGTTTGAAGAAAAACAAGGGAAAATGAAGAAAAATGGAAGAAACTGGTAGAAAAGGGGGAGGAAAAAAGACATTAAAATATTAATTTCACGAATAACTCTTGAAGCTACCGGCCAAAAAAAGTTGGAAAGGGCGTGATTTCGACACTGGCCACGGCGGAAGCTGCTGGAAGGGGCGCGATTTCCGTACTTGCCCCCCTGTTTCATTTGTTGGAAGGGGCGCAATTTTAGCACTTGCCCCGGGCGCTGCATTTCCTAGATACGCCACTGGATAGTGTCACTTGTATTGAGTCACAGTTATCTGTTTAATTGGCCTTCTGGATCCTTAGTGTTTTGGTTGGCTTTTTGTTCATATATGCACCTTGTATACCCAAACATAAAAAGTATATATGTCATGCATTTAATAAAATAACGGACTGGTGTGGGCTATATCTGCCACCTTACCAATAACGTCATTCACCAAAGAGACAAAACTGAGAAAAGACAAATGCATGCTTGTTTTTACAGATGGGATAATTGCTGAAGGAGACAGAAAGATCGAGTAGCTGGAGTGCCCGAGACCGTGCATGCATGCATCTCTGAATGAGTTGCCCCACTTACCAATGAAGTTTGTTGGTCTCTGAAGTTCGGACATAAAATCCATGGACTCATCGTCACCATTGTTTATCATGTGATTGGGGGCGACTCGGGCACCATAACTATATCTACGTGGGTCTCCTGTAAGTTTTCAGGTTGAGGTTTGGGGAGGAGGTTGGGGTGACAGGAGAGAATTAAGGGGGTGAGTCAAAGGTCATAGGGTAGGTGTTGCAGGATGAAGAAGGTACGGTAGGTTGGGGGATAGGTGAAGTATTTAGTGAAATGGATGGATAAATGAAGGTACATAATATTTCATCAGTATATCAGCATGGACGTGAATGCTGTAATTAGTGCAATATTGACAATTATACATTTTATTCATATGAATGTAAAGTGATAAACTAAAACACGTCTATGCATTATATGTTGTTATACTTACATTGTAAAGTACCAGTAACAAATTAAATCCTCTAACGAACATTAAATTGTTACAAGGAATGCATATCCAATACATTACAGTAGTTATTGGTATTAAATTAGTCAATTATCTGCTCAAAGCAATTGCAATTATTTTTAAATGTTAGAGGCCATCATGTCTACAAGTACATATAAGGTAAGTTATAGGTCATCTCACCAAAACTTGTGAGAAACATGAACTAGAGCAAGTTTGCATCAAAACTCAAACCCGTTGAGTTGAGCTGAAGCTATTGATTTTTAATGGACTGTATATGCTGAATATTTTGGTTTTTATTTTCGTGAATTTTGTGATTTAACAACTTGAGAAAATTTTCACTTCCTAATATGCCTATACAGGGTGAATGAAAACACAATGAAATAATGGAAAAGGACTCTTGTGTATTTGCTGTCTCGTATATCACAATTTTTAAAATATCTGTATGCTACATATATTATATATCCTACTGATAGTACAATAATGAGGACCACGAGTATTTACAAATGGAGACTGAAAATCTCACAAAATAAAATTTTATCAGGTTTGTATAAATACTGGTGCAATAGACTGAATAATAATACTCTTCATGCATGTAAAAAAAATATTCTGGCATCTGCTAAGGACTTACTCCTCGGTTACGAAAAATGTCAACAATATTTTTCACACTATGATTTATCAACCAGATTAATTTTGTCTTACATTTTGTAGAATTGATACAAATAAAATATAGTTTATTACAACCATGCACCGATACTTCCACCCCAAATGGGGCTAAAAGCTGCATAAAATGTATAAACTTTTATTGCAATTTAAATGGATCAACAGGTTAAAACGTGAATTACAACCACTAATAAATGATACAGTACATTCCAAAAATCAAATGATATATAATCACAGTACAAGGAAAATGTTATGGAGTGGAACACAAATACTAAATCATGAATATAGTAAAATATAATTTCAAAATAAATTGAAGTGATGGCTTATAAATATTACACAAATGTTAAAACATGAGTGTGTAATATACAGATACATGTATTTATCACAAGCAGCAAACCAAACGACTATTAAAAGTATGGATAAGAACATATATGTAAACGTACAACATACTACATTCCACTGATGATGAAATTGACATGCATTGCAAGGTTTAGTGTGAGTGATTAGTTATGAAATGTACAAGACACACACCTGTTTAGCAGATTTCCTGATGTAAATAACATATTTACAGCAAATTATGCACAGCTGAGCAATGAAGGTATTTCCGCATGTCTTGCATTGTTTCCTAGCGGATTTCCTGTATGGCGTTATGGACTTTGCAGTGAATGTCATAACCGGATACCATGCTTCCTCTAAATTTCAATTTTCATGTGCTATTTTGTAAACCTGAAATTGGTTATGAGGAACATTGATTTGTGATTATATCGCTTAATATACTCTGTGTGTGTGTGTGTGTGTGTGTGTGTGTGTGTGTGTGTGTGTGTGTATATGTGCATGCATTTCTAATCCCTCCCTAATGGGGACAGTGTGCGATTTCGTACCTAGTGCAAACAATTGCAAATTTCATAAGCAATCACATAAGGGCATCATCATTTTTGTTCTATTACTGTGTACAAAAATTATCCCCTATTGCATGTTAAATATCACACACAAAATTTTACACACGTGGGCATCCCCGATTGGGATGGGGTATGTCATCAATTGGCGGTCGAATATCATGCAAGTAAGTCCTCATTAGGATGTCTGTAATCAATTAAAAATAGTGCACCGATTTGGAAAGGAGCACAAGTATGTGTGTGTGTGTGTGTGTGTGCATGGAGTGAATCAACAACTATAGTTGTTAATTTCATTCATCACCTACAAACCTCACCTTAAAGGGAAGTGTGGTTGCCAACTTCTGACGGAAGGGGGAGAGGAAGGGGAGGGGAGGGGGTCATATACATCCCAGACGGGTGACAACAATTACCCATGTTAATGAATGACTTCTGGTAAACTAGCGACGGTGATGTCACATAAACCAGACCACGCACGACATGTTCACCCGCAGCTAGGATCATTTTAAGGGCATGGCCAAGCTTATGTAACCGCATGAGCTAATGGTTCTGCCAGTGAATATGTGGCAATGATATTGCACAGAGTGTAAGGGGAAATGAGTTTGAATGCCACAACAGAGCAATTTGTGAAATTCTAAAATGGTTCAAATGTTAAAAAGCAAATGACACAAACTGAAACTACTCCACAGTTAAGGTGTACTAAGCTTCATTGTAACTGTGTTGGAGTACTGTTGATCAAGAAATATTCAAATTAATAGAAAAATAACTTTAAATTCAATAAATCTGTATCCAATTTGTGCCACATAGAAGAGTGGTTTAAAACTCACCTAAGAATCTTTTTTTAACTAACAATTCACAAAAATATCAGAAAAATTAATCTGGAAGCATTTTTTTCCAGCTGATGAAAAATTGTTTCTTGTAATACATGAACAAGAATATATTTCTTTATTTGTATTCAATAAATCTCTACATGTAACATTAACAGCATCGATTTTGTTGTACATAAATATATGGCTGGCTGATATGACAATCATCACTTTTTTTTCCTCACAACTCACAAATATGGAACCAACAATAGGCATAAATTAAGAAAGATTTGGGGATTCTTGCCAACCAATCAGATCGCACTTGTACTGGCGTGGAGCTGACGAAGCGTGACCGATGCATGCCGTACAGCGTGTATTAGTCGTGCCGTGGTAATGTATGCACTGTTTGAATCGATAAGCTCCTCCCCCCTATAGCTGTTTTGGCAAGTTTTATCTCGGGATAAAACTTGCGAAGACATAAAATTAACAGAAATTAACTAATTTATAGGACCTTGCTGAGGGTGAGTGTCACACTGTACCCCTTATTTAGGCTGTCTTTATCACCATGTACCATAATACTCACAAAACTCACAATGTCATTTTTTTTCCTTAACTTATTCCTGTTATTTGCTGGCTCCATCTTCCTTTAAGAATTACTCTGGAAGCAGTTTGTCGAGCTTTTGCAGTCTTTTCTCTTTAACTTATTCCAAGTACTCCAACAACAATCTATGTCTGAGAGCCTGTCTGTCAGCCGACAGACAGGCTCGCCCAAACATGCCAGACATTTGATTTGGTGGTTTTGACAACGCATAGCAGAACGGCTTTTGAGGTTCCATGGAATGGGAAGATATTCATATATACAGGCAATAATTTACATTATCCCACCATGTGAGGGGAAATTAAAGATAAAACATTTCAATCAAGTCTAATACATTTGGATCAATTGGATCAATGGTGGGGAAGTTGGGGGGGGGTATTGTTTGTGGTTTATAGCAAAGACCACATCACATTATTGTGTATCCTGTTGCAAAAGAATTGTTTTGCAATTTAATTAAAAACAAAATTTTGTGTGTCTTCACTTTATATTACAAGAAATTAAAAATGCCACAATACATAGTCACATGGACTCAAGTCACTGAACAACTGCCAACGTTGTTCTTTATTGTTTGAATTTTAAATCACCATTATCATTAAAATCATAATCATTATCATAAGTGGTTGGGGGATGGGGTGGGGGCCTGATTCATGAGGGTCCCATCCTCACCCCCACAAAAAAATGGAGGGGGAATGTACCTGGTATATGTATATGGTATCATATATTTTATTATCTATTCACTGTATATATTGCTAAGTATATTTTGCATTGCTCCACAATACTACAATCACAATCCATGCTCTTCCGTCATGCCCCTCCCACAAGCGGGGAGAGTCACTCTACCCTCAGCCCCCTCCCCACCGTCCCCTTTCCACCCCACCCCCAAATCAACCACCTCTCAATGTCAACCAAGAAATTGACTAGAGTGGTGGGAAAAAGTCCAAGAAACTGTCAGATATCGGGACATCAAAATGCGTCTTGACCTCGCACGGGTGTTTGTTTACGGACAGACTCGTCTTTTAGCTCGGAAGGAAAGCCATGGGCTATTTTCAGTCCAGTGATTAGTGGGGCTTCTTCTAAACTGCACATTTCCCAGGTAATCGTACAATTTACTACATCAAGTTTGAGTGTATGCACTAGTTGTCTTGGGTACTATTCTATAAGTTGATAATTTCTAGTGTATAGTGAAGGTTTGCTGATATAGATTTTATGCATGTTTTTTTTTAAAATTCTGTCTCATGCATGAAATGGAAATTATGAGGTAAATGTATATAAGTCAGAGATTTTCACATTATTTTTTTTTTCTGTTGTCCAATATGTATGTTACTTCAGTATCGTTACAATGGCAACCTGAGCTGTGTTGTAACAAACAAATCATTTTAACCCTAATATATCCGGGCTATCTTCGGTCTTGTCATCACCCCCAAGATCTCGGCCGCAGATCGCGCGATCGCCACAAAAATTAGCACGCGCATAGAGCTGGATGTAATCTGCAAGACTGTATTATTAGATTTTCAAAAAATAGACATTTTATATTTTTTAATAATTAATTGTGCAAATTTATGAATAAAATCATATTTTTGCCTATAACTCACTTAAAATAGCATGTAGAATGCTAAGTTTTGGTGAAAATATTCTTTCTGATATTTGTGACAATTACCTCCAAAAAAAAATTGCCGAATCAGAATTATTTTCTTATGTATTTTATTGTTTTGTGAATTTCTTATGTATTTCCTTGTTTTTTCGACCTTTTGTTTTTTATTGTTTTTTCGATGAACTTTGTCGGGGACTTTTTTTCGATCATAAACAGCATAAAATTAATCCATTTCTACCAGTTAAAATAAAAATAATCATACATTTATGATTTTTGGCTGAAAACACAATTTGCATTGATTTTGTACACAAAATCACATTTTGGATTTGCATGCATGTACGAAAAGTCGCGCAGCGTTGTAACGGTACGTCCGATTTTTACGAAAATGGTCTTAAATGATGCGCGAGACTTGAAAGTAAAAAGCCAGTGAACAGCGTAGTCAAAAAATTTCGCGCAGCAGCGTAATCGCGAAATTTGTTGAAGGGGGACCCCCCTCCCCCCCTGATATTATGGTTAATGAATATGTCATTGATTATAGTTTTAGGCCCCAAATAGGAGGGGGCACAGTGGCCCCAACTCACATACAACAATTTACACATGCGTTTTAATTTATCATTTAATATTTGCGAAGGCTTTGCTGCTCATATGACTCAATTAATCTGCACTGATGCCATGCACTGCGGAAAAAAAATACAGCATATGGTGAGTTTTCATTTTACACCTGTATTTGTGGCATACCACAACCTGGCAAGTAAGTTTGTTGCTGGAAATGGATGATGGGCTTAAATTACATTTTTTATGCAAATGAGTATGATGTCATAGCTGTGGAATGTAAGTTATTTGATAGCATCTCCTTTAATTTCATTTTATGCAAATGGGTATGATGTCGTCGCTGTGGAATGCAAGTTATTTGATAGCAGCTCCTTTAATTTCATTTTATGCAAATGAGTATGATGTTATTGCTGTGGAATTTAAGTTATTTGATAGCAACTGCCATAAGTTGCGCTGCCATGATGAATGCACGATCTTGGAATGGAATTTGGCTGATGTGTATATATCATTGTTGCAGTATGACTATGTTGTACAGTAGTATGTATAAAACGGTACCTTGCGTGTGTACTTTCTTTGGCGTAATCAAGCTACGTCTCACGTTTTTGGCCGGTCCTATTGAGATAAAAATATATGACGCAAATAGCTTGAAAAAATTAGAACATGTATTGTATAACATCATGGAATTACTTCAGGTGTTATAGGTAAGAATAGATAGAGGTGTTATGTCAGTGTTAAGTGTTAGATAAAGTTAATGGCCATTTTCCCGAACAGTTAAAGCTACCTTTTTTCACCGCTCTTTTCGGCTTTTCGAGCGAAGGACTTCTCCTCACGAGTAACTTGGAACCAGCTGAGGGGGGTGTTCGTACTTCGCCGTTTGGCGTTTCAGGTCGCTGTCGCCGAGAAGGCCCGTCGGGTCTATCATTTTCTATATACGTATACACGCACACACACATGAATGGATGAAAGAGATGATACAACACTAGAAAACACGCATTCAAACATGCTGATACGGGGTGTGAACGTAGCGATTTAAAAATGACCACCAACAAAATTATTCAGGGCAAATACAACAAAGAATCAACCACAAATTCTACAACTATACACTACATTGGATTTAGATAATTATGTAAAAGATACATGAACAAATTAATTTGATTAATAAAGGCATCAAACAAAATCACAATATCACTGTAAATCTAAAATTGCTGTGGTTTTCAACGCTGGAATCATGATCAGTTCTCCCTTCCCACTTTAAAAAAAATGATATGAAATTGATGTGATCCTCATATTTGTTATGCAGTTTTTGAAGGATTCTTTTCCCATACCCTAATACAAAAATACCATTCCAGCTATGTTCAAGTGTATGCTCATTTCTCCTAATGTAAACAAATTCATTATAAATCCTTCCAGTCAGGCTATGCACTCTAAACAGTTTATTAATTGGTATTTAAGTTCGACTCATTTGGTATATGTCCAACTTATTTGCTTCCGAAATCATTTTTTTAACTTCCCTTAATCATGTCACTGCCCTTTAATCTTAACCCCCCCCCCAAATTTCAACGAACTGTGCATTTGAACATGAGTATATTTGTAATGTCCCAACCACAGCCAATATAATGAAATTCCAATATTAGTGTAGACACAACCTTTTTTTTTTCTTCCCCTTGAAGACATCTATGGTGATCATGATTTTGAAGGATTATGCAATATTCCTTTCTTTAATTTTAATTCAACCTCAGTCATAACAATAATGCGCCTTTTCAAAGATTGAACATGCAGTACATGTATGTAATGTCTTAACCATGTCCATTGTAATGAAACTTCAATGTTAGTTGAAAGTTTAAGACATAACTTTTCATATTCTCTTCCCCCTTGAAGAAATCTATGATCATGTTAAGAAACCAACGATCATGACACACATGCCTTGAAAACCACAGTTGATGATGTCACAGGGTGTTGCAGGTGCATGACTAAGACTGGTAACCAAGTCTCACAGCCAGATAATGGACATGTCAACTACACACTTACAGATGAGATGTGACACCACTCGAAGGTTAACACATGGACACACATGCACTATTTAACCAAACACAACACACAACTATTATGTGACTATGTATATGTAAATTGCAACAGGTTCTGATGGAATCTGACTCAATGGGTAAATCTTGTATCCTGCTATGCTTAACAAAAATCTTGTTCGATATTAAAGAATTTTTATTTGACATGACTTTTTAACCATATCAGGTGATTATGTCAGAATACAAATGTGAAGAATTTAGGAAATTTTAAGTCTTTGTTTTTTGAAGGGGTCATTCAAATTCAATCTAATTGTGGCAGATTAAAAAGATCAAAGATGACATTCTGTCTAGGACTGATTTAATCAAAGCACTGAAGGGAAACAGAAAGAATTGTATGGAAATATTGCTTTCATGTGCTTTTTAAGGTTTCATCCTGACTTTAAAATGTTAATGCAAGACAAAATTACAATTGAGAGTAAACAAAATTCATGTTATATCAAGCGGCAAATATTTACATTTTCAATCGAGGAGATTTTCAACAAGCAATCAGTGAGTTGTGAATAAATAACAAGCGCCACAATAGGTGAAGATCTTTAGTAATTCGAAAGATTATCAGTTTTGTTTGTCAGAATGTGGAAAGATCAGTAAACCTCTACATAATCAAGAAGACTGGGCAGCTCTGTAATTAACTCTTGACATGCTGGAGAAATTACAGCTCTATTGACAATGTGTGTATTGTTGGATACATGTACAGATTTGTGCCTTTCACACTGTAACAGTTAATATTACATCATAGCAAGATACAATGACGAGTTAAACACTTTCACAAACTAGCTATAAATACTACTAGTATACAAAACGTCAAGTCACTTAGCAAAACAACTATCGACAAGGTTACAAATTAGGAGTTTTTAGAGTGTCCCTGGCGGGTGACGACAGAAGAACTTACCTTCCGAGCCTCTGACTCGACTGACGGGACTCGGCTTGGCCTCACCGTTACGGGGTTCGGGGGCATTTCGGGGCGAGACTTCTCTCCTTTCGTTTCCTACAAGAGATGGGGGGATGTCATTCAAGGTGAGGGGGAAAATGAAAATGAAGAAGAAACACAAACAAAAACAAAATAGTGTTAACCCAGTGCCAGTGGGAACCAGATATGGTATGTGTTCAGGTTATGTAAATTACAAAATCTCATAGGTAATGGGTTTAAACGGCTGTCTGGCAAATGTTATTCCAATGTGTTGATAAAAGTGGCAATTACTGCTCCTTTGTATGGATATCTAAAATTATCAAATCTTGAAATATAAAGTTGTAAGTTGATTACTACTATTGTAAAAAGCATGTTTTGCAGAAGATTGTGTACAGAAATAATTAGCGTCACTGTAAGAAATATAACCCAATGCAATGGAATTAACAATTCAGTTTTTTTTCTACGACTAATGATAAAATGAGGCTTGTAAGAAATTTATCTTGCCAAGGTTCATGAAAAATACATTACTCAAGCAGTATCAGCATTAGAAAGAACTAAAAACTATACATGGAGTACATTGTAAACATTTGTACAGATACTTTTAAATACAAGTGATCTAAAAGAAAAAAAAGAGGTATTTACTTATCATAATTATATGGAAATATGAATTACAAAGGTAGCAAAAAATACAACAAAAACAAACCACAAAACAAAGCGTGTATAGGAGTAAACATAAATAAACGGGAGATCTATTGAAAAGATGACGCAAAAGCTAGGAGAGGGTTCACAAAAGAGAAATTCGAGGTTAGAAATATAGGTTGAAAAGAAAAAAAAGTTGATTGTATACAACAGCAGCAGCATTGCAACAACTATCAAATTAATCTAATCAGTATTAAAGCAAAATAAGTACACATTTCTGTTGTAGTATTAAATATCAATTAAGCTTCATTTACACTATAGTACTGATGACCTGTTAGAAGCCGTGCTTATTATATTAGAATATCATTAATATCAGAATGGTTATAAATTAGTAGAATAGCAAATAATGGCATTTGTTTTTTCTATTGGTAAATCTTCTTCATTTTTTGTTGTTGTAACTTGTTAGTGGTGTTCTCAATTCTCATGTCAGTTTGCCTCATTTATGTGTTCGTGCTTGATTACAAGTTGTTATGCAATATACTGTATACGCTGAATATTTCGCGGTGGTTTTATTTTCACAAATTTCGCAACTTACTGAATGTGAAAATTTCCACTTCCTGACATTTTTGTACAAAGTGAATGCAAAATCGCGAAAATATATGGAAGCGAAATATATGGCGTACACAGTATTCTATTGTTCCCTGTTTTCAGTTCTTGAGGTTCAAATAAATAATTAGTTGGAGTGGATTTCAGAAACGAATATGAAATACAAAATACTGAAAAGGAAATGACTAACAAACATATAGTGATAGCTTTACACAAGACAAAAAATAAATAATTTTTAAATCAATTTCTGAAAGTTTGATTTGATTGATAACCTACAAAAAGTATATCATTAAAACCAGATCAGAAACACTTCAGTTTTAAGACGATGTTTCCCATTTGCTCCAATAGCAAGAAATCCTCAAAAATTGCAAGTACTGACTTCTATAAGGCCACATGAAGGACTAGTTTAGCTGTCAAACAGTAACAATATTATTACCAAGAAAACAAATGCTGGTTTACAGTCAATCTCAACAACCATGTATGTGATATCACACAAGGCATTTCTCCGAAAAGTGGATTTTAAGAATCACACCCTTTCACAAACCTCAAATATTGTCCACGGCAATCTGTCAATCAACTACATGTAGCTCTGCCAAGATTATGATGGTGTGTCCTATAAATAAATTTTCAACTCAGAAATATGACCTCTGAAAGCACATTACTTTTTCGCCAAGTACACAAAGGTATTAAGGTTTCACAAACAACAAATGTCAGCCTACATTTTAGATTTTGTTTGGAACTGTTATCCTGAAAATATACAATGAAATCTCTATATGGTGCCAAGGTCTTGTCACAGATATCCATAATTCAATTAATCTTTATGGTGTTAATTGAAAAAAATATATAGCAACTACATATTCACATAATTTGTGACTTTGTAAAATAATTTAAAGGGAAGGGGAAGTTTGTATCCAAACACTGTCGAGGAAGATATTCAGCTTTGTTACAGGAAGAAGTCAAGAAATAGTAATGTTAAAACCTCAGTGATGATGCCTATAAAGGTAAATTATATGGGCCGCGTCGTGGGAAAAGGGCCCTTAAGCCTTCAGAGCGTGTACGCGAAGCGCGCGCGTAAGCGTATGCGCCAGGGACCTTCGTACGCGCGCGTGAGCGCATCGGCATTTGATTGCGCATAATTACGTAGGGACCGCTCACGACAGTTCCTGTAAAGTCAGGGGTGACTTATGCCTGATTGCTGAATGGTCAGGAACTGACCCGTTAGATTAAAGAACTTCCATGAATATGACTGTATGTTCATTTTAATAATAAATAAAAAAAAAAATACTTATTAAAACAACAATTATAAGATTACACGATAATTCGTGTAC
>JZLH01S0036946.1:4998-19395 GCA_001188425.1 Eucidaris tribuloides
TGTGTGTGTGTGTGTGTGTGTGTGTGTGTGTGTGTGTGTGTGTGTGTGTGTGTGTGTGTGTGTGTGTGTGTGTGTGTGTGTGTGTGTGTGTGTTTGTGTGTTGGTGTGTCGGTGTTTGTGTCTGTGATGACCATTTCGTCAACAACATATCAATCAAATACACTGCCTTTACAGAAACTTCATGTAATGTACATTGTCATTTTGTTAAGTACCGGTATAAATCAAACTGATAATATAGATATTCATATTTTAACATTAGCATAGACAAATTCAAATAATTGTTTATGATCTTTGAACAATACTGCCGAGTATAGAGTGCGCTTGTTTACCTTTAAAAATATTTTGTTATATGATATTTTCCAGAAATATAGCTCTTCATGAAATAATTGTTTGCTTTTCAATATAACCTTCCCTCTCTCTATCTTTGGAAAGAAGCCCTTCATTCTTTCGAAACCTTTCAAGAATTTCTTTAAGGTTATTATCTGACAGAAAACGTTTCTATTGAAACCTTGATTGTAAAAGGCAATTGAATAGTTCTTATGCTGCATTGAGACTTTAATGTGTTTGGTTTCAGGCAGCTGTGTTTTGCCGAAGGTGTTTAGTCACTGATTGACAACTTACAATGCTGAGTTTGTGTGAATTCCATTAAATCGTCATCAGTCCTTGGTAAAAATCCATTTGTCATAATATACTGACAAGATCAAGGTTCTCGGTCATAATTCCGTGTTTCTATCAGGGGCATTTCTCTTTATTACGTATCGAGTGTGTCAGAAGCAGCTTCTAATTTGATTGGTAGATCAAGGGTAGGCCAAAGTACGCGTATCCCCTATTTCTGCAGACCTTATGAATATTCATGACTGAGGAAGAAAATGGTTATTGACTCGTCACTTTTAAAGTATGAAGTTGAACTATGCATAACATTTGTAGATCCCCAATCTTAAAATAAAAACATCAGATAGTGTGCATGCTTTTAAACATAATACAGTAAACGCACTTTTCTCTGTACGCTACTTTTTCTCACACGTTCGTCATAGTACCACTGCGCGCCAAATATTTCCAGACGCACGATGAAAGAAAAAGACTGATTCCAAAATAAGCCAATAGTCTAACACCTATTCAGATTTCTGAAAGTTCAAATTCTAATAATCCTCCCGACAATCTCTGGTCAAAGATCGCTTTAAGAAGACAGGAAAATCTATGCCCACTTTCAGCCAGCGGTGATACTTCAAATTTCATCTCTCGTTCTCGTTATTGGTCCAGCCGGCCTCTGTTGTGACAGCCGTAAACTGCGGCCTGGTATCCGACTCCGTGTAAGTCCTGCGGGTAACCTACTTTGACGAATCGTGAACAGTGTATAGTCACCGTGCTTTATAGTCGAAATCCCAGAATATATATATTTTTGGCTTTTACGAAATTTAAAGGCATCATTTAACAATTGGTAAATTTCATTGTCAAAGTTAAACAGCTATAACCTGTTAATGCATGTATGATAGAGAAAACTGTGGTGCACTATTGTATAATGTAAACCTTTGAAGTTACATTATATTTTGTGAAGCAGTTCACTGATCGATACCCACATATGTATAGGAATGTACACTCTATATATTTCCCCATTTCACAAAAAAAAAAAACTGTGATAGTGTGGAAAATTTGGAATGAAGTATCTAACCAGCAACTTCATTCTTTTAGTAAAGTCTATTTATGCGGGCCCCTACTATGTAACAATGCGATAATACATGAAATCACAGTCAGTTTTTATTAGCACTCGATGGCAGCGTAGCATTTGTGGCGCAAACTGTGTTAGTGACACGTTGAGAGTTATTTGCTACATATTTTAATGCAATTTATCATTAAACACCTTTGAAAAAAAATCAACTTTAAATTTATCGGGAGAAGGGAGTAAATAATTCATGATGTAGGCACACAACGTTACAAACTCATCGCTTTTGGAGATGCTGTAGATGGTACAGGCCATAACTTCATCACCATTTTTGTCAAGTCACATCTGTACGTTTCTGACTGGGTCTTACTGCCAGGTTTCACAAATTAAATTGAATCAAAAAACTAGTGGCCAATTTCAAGTCGTCTCCTTTTGTCAACTTCCCGCTGCTGAGCAACCGTCTTTCGTCACGAACAAACTTCGCGTTATTTCCAAAGAACTGTTGGAGAAACAACGTATTCAAGGGGATGACAGTGTACTATTTTCGCAGTATCGACTCGACGGGACATATCACTGTATTTCATTAAAACAAACCCGCCAATATACGTCCAAATGTTAACTCTTCAGTTTAGCCATATTGATTCCCTATATCCGCCTTCCTTGACCACGTGGACAACATAAGCCTCGCGCGCCTAATTGTAAGTGAAATTCCAAGCACGTCAACTCTCCGCCCAGACGATCAGATTTCCGCCGTCGCTCTCTGAATTGATTAAAACGGGCTGGTCTCATTTTCGGAGTGTTGACAAAATAAATCAAATCTATTTTGCTTGATATTAAGCTGCACATTTGAATCATTACAGAATAGAGATATTACACCACCGCATTCAGCCTAGCTTCCCGGACCCATGAGAGAATGACGCTACACGTTTGATTGTGTTTTACGGTAGTAGTACAACGCAATTATACTAATTCACTTTCAGTGTAAACTTTGTGCAGCTGTGCCTATTTGCAAATTGGCTAAAATATAATAATATGTACCAGCTTAATATCAGTGTACTGCCAACAGTCGGGCATCTTTTGCCCAAATACAAAAAAAATAATAATACACAGATGTTTTGTGTGTACGTATTTGCGAAAAATCATACATATAGAAAACAAAATACATAATTACACATATACAAATCAAAACATAAATAAAAAAACGATGACCCGACTTCAGCGGTATCAAATTATATTTCTGTTCTTCCTCGGGGTCCTAGCATTAAAATACGACAACGGAATTAAAACATTAATGCAGAGAATGTGATAATATGAGAGAAAATCATAAAGTTACAATTACAAAAGGTTGAACCCCCCCCCCCAAAAAAAAGTGTTGAACGAAATTAATATTTGAATTTAATAACCTGTCTCGAGTCAAACAACCAGCGTGATACACGAGGAGCACAGCCACACATTTACCAGATCGTTTCTCCCTAAAAACTGCAAAAATTAGGGGAAAATAATATACACTTTATTATTATGAGATATTTACACATATAAATGGTTGTCGAATTTATTACACCAGACTAATATGGAAATATGTATTCAAAACAAAGTACCAGGAATAACAAATATGTTTAGTTGTTTTAATTAATTACCTTACTGAATATAGATTAGGCTATAGAGTCTCTTTTGATGGGAAGTGCAACCAGAAAGAAATCTCACCCTCGGTTTTTGTCATAAGAAAAGATACATGCACACATTCACATAAATGGAGCGCTCCAAACCAATATCCTTATTAATTTATTATCATGTTGCAAATTCATCATAAAGAAAGTGGAAGTATCACTATAGGGGAGTTTATCCCCTGACAGAAATCTAAACAAATACATTAACTTCACGAAAAACGGACAGGAAAAAGCAAACATAATACGTAGGAAATATATTTAAAATATCCATTGTTTCGTTCAGTTTGTTGTAATTGGTCATGGTGGTTATATGGTTTGTAAGTTTGTTTTGTTTGACCACTTGGCAACCACTATTATGGGGCCATTATTAGAATCATTATCAAAATTTGAATGGATTTGGTAAGTGCTTTCACTTTACAAATCATTCATTAGCTCAAGCTTAGATAGATGTGACAGAGCAAAACTTTTACTTTTCTAACCACGAAGATTTTTTTTTCAAGTCTATAAACCATGTAATACACATACATGCACCAATTGTACAAACATCAAAACAAGGCCCGATCCAGGAAAAAAAATCCGTTGGTGTTACCGGGTCGATTGGTAGTATGTTTGGCAAAATTCGTATTCATTATTTATTTCATCACGAGCTATTACGCGTCCAATTACAACCTACACAGAATGATGCTGGAATCATACAACAGTATTTATTATAAACACATTCAGTTAAGTTACTCAGTAGTATCGGCGTCCAGCGCATTAAAAAGGGGGAAAATTGCCGGTCAGTGTACCCCCTTCCTGTGATCCATTCCTGTTCCCCAAACTTTCGTCACAATATTGGACAGTATGTCCCAGGAATCCGGAGCCGCGGGGGGATTACTCGCTTGTTATGTGAACCTCATATTGAATGACATCTAAGAGCATTCGGGTTTGATTGAGCATTATAATTTTGTTAATGTGATTGTTCTTAATTTATGTCAGTATGTCTTATACACACGCGGTGCATTTACGATTTCTATCATTTTCACTGACAGGCAATCAATTTAAAACCCCAATGAGAGTCTATGTATAACTGACATTTAATACACTAAATGTAGTATTATACACTCACATGATCACGAGCAAATCATAAATGAATTAAAACTCGATGAGAGGCGAATGACTATATGGGGACCCATATACGATACGATAATATAATAATTCTATATACATTGGCAGGGGCGTCGATCCATTCGTCGGAGGGGAGGGGGTCAAAGTAAGAACAATTTAAAAAAAATTCGGCGCGCAAAATTGCAATAGAAAATTTGGCGCGAAAATTCGAAAATTGGCCATGTTTTGTAGCATTTTTATGACAAATTTAACGGGTTTTTTTAGTACCTTTCACTGCTTTTTAAACGTATCCCTGCATTGCGTTTTATGATTTTTTTTTTCAAATTGTCACAATTTTTGGGAGGGGGCAAATCGATATTCTCCCCACCCCCCCCACCCCAGGATCGACGACCCTGACCATTGGTTAGCTGGTCTCCTGTAAGAAGCTTGTTTAATTTCCAATATGTGCATTTATGTATTATTGGACAAGATGTGACAAAAGAAAGAATTTTGCTGATGTGTATGTATTTATTTTCCGATTATAAAAACAAAGAATTATAAATGGCTGGATAGCCCGTATTCAGCGGTGCCTCATCGACACCACTGTTCTTCCACGGAGTCCAGAGTTTACAATGCACAATAATATACAAATATATAACATTAATAGAAACTTACACTACAATCAAAACAGACGATAATAAGTACTATATACAATACAAGTAAGACTTAAAATGATTACAATTATCAAAAGCATCGAATTTTCGTAAGGCCCTATGTAATACCACCCTCCCTACCCCCAAAAGGTACCCCAATTACATATTCTTGGAAAATAAAATTATTAACATCATTATTACTATTATTATAATGACTACACATGACTTATATGTATCATCGCTAGTTTAAAACATTACATGACTTTATATTTAAATGACGTTACACTTGGTAGTAATTTTATTTCATTTGGCAAAGTATTTTATTCATTAATTCCTCGATAGGTCTCAAACCAAATGTTAAGAATTAAACAAGAAGGGAGTCATCTCAGATGACGTACACTTCGCTGGTATACAAGGCAAGCAAGCAAACAAACAGACAATCAATCGAAATCCAAACAATAAAGCAAATACAAACAAAGTACATTATACGAAATAAGATAAATTTGATGTGGTACATATCAAAAATTCGCTGATTAAGTCAGCGCGTATCAATTTTGTTCCAACGACGACGGTCGATATGAAAAAAAAACAATGAGAATGGAAGAAAGGAGTGATAATGAGATATACGTTGACAATAAGAAACAAAGTAAAATGATGTTATTTGAAGTTTTGATTCAAATGGAATTTAGCCACAAATAAAGTTCATTGTTTATTCCATTCTTTGTTTCATTTGATTTAGTTTGAAAAATATTCAAGCATCAATTGATAGATTAAAATAACAAAATAAAAATTAGACCTGTCTTGCTAAGTACATTTTAGTGTAATTTTGTCATCCTCATTCTCAACTCTGATTTTTAAACGGTTCAAGAACTCTGTGACGTCACTGCTAGTCATCTGATAGCCACATTCGTTGGAGCCGTGAGGGACGTGTCACGGAATCATTGCTATCCCTCTCTGGAGGTGCACTGGCCCAATTTCCGCGTTATTTGAAATGCACTTTTGGAGTGAGATCGCTTCTTTCGTCTCCCAGGCCCCAACTGGGAGGAAAACCTCCAGTCGAAGTCTTACCGCATGTCATAACACGGGTGTATACCGTGAGCAGTTGATTTATTGACCCCATGTTAATGTACAATGTTTTTATTACGACACGCGTGCCTTCCTCGCGCAAGCTGTAAAATTAAAAGTCGTGCCAGTTTCGTACATGTATAGTTGGTGCGCCTGTCGGTGTTATGAAATTGGAGCTCAGAAGCATGGTCGGTAGTGGAAATGGTCATTGTGAATTACCGAATCTAATATTACAAACGAAAAAGTGAAATGTATAGGTTGATATCTAAATAAAACTGCAAACCGCTCTTTAAAAAGCCAGTGAAGACTTTCTTATTTAAGAAGTCTATCTATTCATATAGGTGACCTCTAAATTTACCTTTTGACTTTTGTAAGAAGAGCTATACGGAGTATCTCCAAAAAATCTCTTATATTCTACAATAAGAGATTTTTTGGAATTCACTTCCTAATGACCTTAAGTTACCGACGGTCTTTTTTTGTTTAAAACGTATGATAAGGCAATATTTTTTATCGTAGAATTAGTATGATTTCGTTGTATTGTTTATTATTTGAAGCTTTTAATTAAGAATGACTTCTGAAATCAATTTGCATTCATAAAAACCGAGAGATTTGTATATATTTGTTGACATAATATTACCTTTGACATTTATTTTTTGTTACTGTATTACATGATTGGTGTGTTTAGTTATTTTTCTTTGTACCTATTTTACATGACCTTTTACTTACCTTTTAATATGTGTTCTATTATTGTATCTTTGTTCTGTTTGTATATCCAGGGCCCCAAAGGAGATCAATGGGCACCCTGGCAAAATATCTGAATAAATGAAATAAAATAAAGAGAGAAATAAATCCGCAGGGTAAGTAGCGATTAAAAGGAGTAAATTTCGAGATAATGTTTATTGAATTAATGAATTTAATTTAAAACTCATTCCTTTCATAAAGAAAGAGATAATTTACAGGGTTGACTATAACTATTTTTTTTAAATCTATATTCGCGAATTAAAATGCCTTGTTTAAAAAAAAATACAAATAAGTATTATGATTCAAGAATTGATGTTATATTGCTTGGTAATTATATGTCTATATATCGTTAAAAACAGGTGGTCCGGTTTCAGCGCAGGGAAATTAAGTAAACCTAGAAGGCACAGAATGGGCACAGAGAAGGGAATAGGATGTCCAGCACCAAGAGTGAGAAATAGTATTCATTTAACAATCACCAGTTGTTTTATTTTTGTTAAGGGATGAATTTAAATTTGTTCGTCAAATTATGAGATATATTCCTTTTGTAATAAAATGTAATTACAACAAAATACAAACACCATGTTTGTAATTTGTACAACATTAAAATAAAAGCGCGAGTTAAGATCATTACTGCAAAGTAAGAAGTGCGAAAAGGTGTTTGTGTGTATGTATGAATGTATGTGTGTGAGTTTGTGTGTATGTATGTTTGTGTGTATATGTGTATGTGTGTGTATGTGTGTGATTCTCTGTGTGCTGGTGAGTGTGGGTGTGGGTGTGTGGGTGTGTGGGTGGTGTGTGTGTGTGTGTGTGGTGTGGTGTGTGTGTGGGTGTGTGTGTGTGTGTGGTGTGTGTGTGTGTGTGTGTGTGTGTGTGTGTGTGTGTGTGTGTGTGTGTGTGTGTGTGTATTTACCCTCGCAGGGTTAAAATGTTATGTTTGTGACGCAGGCAATATAGCATTTTCTCTTCTCGTATTCCATCAGAACAAGCTGCCTTGGATAAAATGTCATTAATTTGATAATAGTCACGATGTAACAGTAAAGTCACAGAGTACTAGTGAGGGCGGAAAGGTAAATTATCGAGTAGAAGAATACAAATTATATGAATTACTATAAAAAGCGGGAATATTGAATCGAGCCATATATGTGACATTTATGACCCAATAAATTTATTCGCACCTCACAAAACTGGTCAAAATATTTAGCAAAATATCATGATTTGCGACATGTAGAGAAGTCTTATGACGCAGGAGATGTTAGTATGTTTAGATTTCGGTTATGGGAGGGACGTTTATGGAATGCTACGCGACAGACGGCGACGCCACGTGGTATAAGTGAACCAGTAAATTACGCGATGCGTAATATACTTTCCCGCCTGAATTATATGTCTGTGGTAGAGCGTTTAATTAAGAACGTTCTGTTCAATGGAATATACACTTAAGTAATACTGTAAATTTAAGTGATCATGAAATAAAAGAAAATTAACACTTTTCCATGGTGTATCTGTGATTTATAATAATTTTTCATTAATTAGCCTAATTAATTATGATTACACAAATTCTATACAGAAGTTTAGAACCCCACCAAGCCCAATTGGGTAACATAAACGGCATCAAAATCCCTTGAAAAGTAAAAGGAAAGAAGATTTCTTTTTTTTGGATTTGAAATAAAATTGAATAAGTCTGCATATATAATGCATTTTAAGTTTCTGTGTAGAATTTTGAAACCCCCACCAGCCCTACGATGTGAAACGATGTGAATCAGAGTCGGTTGAGAAATAACGGGAAGAAACAAATTTAACATTTTGTACGCTTGCGAACACACACACATACACACACACACACACACACACACACACACACACACACACACACACACACACACACACACACACACACACACACACACACACACACACACACACACACACACACACACACACACACACACACACACACACACACGCACGCACACACACACAAACACACATACACACACATATACTTACACACACATACACACACACACATACACACAGAATGTTATGTAGCGTTCTGTGGGATTTATTTTGATTTTGACTGGTTTTTTTCAAGCTCCTTAATACCAGCTTGATCGCTCTTGCTTAACTACGACATTCAGAGTTTAAACCATGTTCATGCTCGTATTTCGACCAAACCAAAGCTGCACAAGAGGAGACTAAATCAAGGAATACTTGCTATTGGTATGTCAAGAAAAAAAAGGAAAATACCCCAAGTAGGGGGTAAAAGATTTAACCTCAATACTGGAGCTACGGGGCCTCTTTCAAAATGTACCTATGAGCGTTGGTCGCGAGCAGTGAAGATAGGAGGCTTCTTCCCACATGTATTCGACTCAATATACTGTACCGAACCCGCACCGGCGTGACGTCGCAATTGTATGGTTGTGGAGACCTTTAGGAATTGCTCACGAATGGCAAGCAAACGACTTCAACACAAGCAAAATGTTATGCATACGAAAAAAAGCAATTGCTTGAAATCCATCTTTGGCTTGAAGGATGTTAGCAAATGTTTCTATGTATACGGTCCGGTCCATTACAGCCTTCCGTTGCTAAGCGGCTTCTCCCTCCGTTGTTAAGCAAAATTAATTGGATTACGTAACAGGACGCCGTGGACATTGCAACGAATCAAGTTAACTCCACAAAAGGCAAATTTAAATAGTCCGTGTATAAAAATGATGCGCTTTTTTTAAAAGTATCGTGTACACACAGGTTGTGGAAAGTGTGAATTTTATCGTAGCTGAAAAAATCAGGAAAATCGATGCACACATTTCAGAGTTATGCACATAAAGACTGACCTCCAAAATGATTCGGTTTCATTACAGAAGTACGTCGGTCAATGGACATTATTTGATATTTCTGGTCATTTGTACAAGTTAAAACTTCTACATCGTGTTAGACACAAATGTTTGTAGATACATTCCAAATTTCAGCTCAAAATTATTTTGCAAACGCTCGTGTTACAGTTTTTACTGTCGCTAAGGCGAATAGATTTTGTTGGAATGTGTTTGAAAACGTAGACCTCACGGGGGAGCCTACTTTTCTTGTACGCGGGATTCATTGCGCTTTCGCATACGATATATGCCTCTGGGTTACACTTATGAGATGACACAAATGGCTACACCAAATTGTCGATGACCGCCACAGTCTTGAAGGGCACTTTTCACGCAAATTGTGAGGGCGATTACAAATCTACCAGGAGTATTTTACGTATTGAAATAATCCATAAAGTGCGCATTTTTAGAATGTAGTTCAAAAAAATCATATAACGCATAACATACATTCATAAGCCATTTTGCAAAGAAAAAAAAAGAAAATGTGAGAAAAAAATCAGCATTTCAATGCAATTGTTACAATGGGAAGAAAAATTGAGTGGAAATATGTAAATATGAATTAAATTATAACAAGTGTAATATTTGCGAATTTGTAAATTATTTGTTAGGGTCCATTCTGAAAGTCTATCTACGAGCATGGTACCGGTTTTTAGTGAAAGTGGCACCCCCGGGAGGCTTATGCCGATGGTAGGGTTGCGTCGCGTTAGGTGTGTTGACGTTAACGCGAAATTCGTCCAAGCCGCCCCCCCCCCGGTTGGCGAAAGGGTGCGTCGGGAGCGCCAGGTCGCGTGCGTTGACTGGCAACGCGACCTTTCGTCCAAAGCCCCCCCCCCCCCCCCCCCGGTTTGGCCGAAAGGGTGTGTTTATAATAATAATAAATTTAGGGTTTATTTTCAGTGTTTATTTATTTTTCAATTAAACAAAACTTTTTATATAAATAACTAGGTACATATATTGGGTTTTTTTTTGGCTGCTAATATTTCAACTGTTTTTGCTTCTTAACAAAAGATTTATTCATGACAAAGTTTGGAAGCTTGTTTCTAATTTGCAAGAACAAATATACTTCAGTATAAAACATTATGAAACAAATTTATCAAACAAAAAACAATAATACCAAAAAACATTTTTTTTCATAATTAGTTATAGAAATGCGGGAACCGTTTTCTGTGTGATTACAATCTCAAATCGGTACCACAGATGAGTGACCTTTTCACATTCCGAGAACAAATGAATGAGTGTTTCCTCTTCTTTCCACACATGGAGCAATTAGGGAGTCTTTTCATTTGATCTGGAAAAGAAATTAAATTGTAAGTAAAAGGATCTTAATTTAGTGTCAAGAGAACAAAAGAAATGATTCAAATGAACCTTTTGCCAGTTGATGTTAACAGGAGCAATAAACTGTTGCTCCAAAAAAGCATATCTCTTGGCTGGAGTATAAAACCAAGAAGTAAATGTACACATTCTTAGGAATTTTCTTGTAATTTAATAGGTTTACAACAATGGTGTCGTGAACGCCAACAATATCAACATCAAAGTTCACCATCCATTCTTCTGGAAATTTTTCATTAAAAAATTAGATTTCCCTTCTATCTGAAGAGGGGATGTCAAAATCTAATACCAATTCTTCAAAAAGTTTGTGACCAGGGAGGGGTGGATTAACAATCGGCAATGGTACAAATGCCTTTATCATACCATACATCATAAAAGAAAAACAGGTTTGGATTTAGATCGAATTGATTTATTAAACCACAGAGATTGACATGCACTCAATTCTGAGAATTTGAAAGGGCGTAAAATTCTTTAGCAGCTTCCACTCGATATAAATACCATGAACGCAAAGAATCAGCTAACTGTGGCATTGCCCAGCGTTCAATACACATTCTGGGGCATAACATTTCCACAAAAATGAGGTATCTGATTTAAATCTTCAAGAACGATAGTTCAATATTATTCGCCAAGAAGCATGAAAGTATCAAAAAGATATTTGACCCATGTCATCTTTGGGGCAATGGCAAATTTAAGGGGTCAATCATTTTGAGACCAGCATTTTATAATCATTATACAAATATTTATTCTTTGGACCCTATCTGTACCCCCATCCAGATAAACTTATAAAAAAAATATTATTATTATTATCATTCTAATCATTAATTATTATTATATTATTATTATTCTTATATTATTATTATTATTATTATTATTATTATTATTATTATTATTATTATTATTATTATTATTATTATTATTATTATTATTATTATTATTATTATTATTATTATTATTATTATTATTATTATTTTCATTATACGAGATCATTATTTAACCCATCCACATAAAAGTGCAATGGAACGAGTCAATCGTAGGATTTTTTCCAAAAGAAATAAGAAATCCTCAATGCTTTAAATGATTGAAAATCCACTATTTTACGTGCAAATTGGCAATGTTTGACAAAAATTTTATATAAAACAGTTTTGTTTATTGAAAATAAATAAACACTGAAAATAAACCCTAAATTTATTATTATTATAAAAAACACACCCTTTCGGCCAAACCGGGGGGGGGGGGGGGGCTTGGACGAAAGTCCGCTTCCAGTCAACGCAACGCGACCTGGCGTTCCCGACGCACCCTTTCGGCCAAACCGGGGGCTTTGACGAATCTTCGCGTTAACGTCAACACACCCTAACGCGACGCAACCCTACCCATCGGCATAAGCCCCCCGCGGATGCTACACTGCACGATAATTGTGAATGTTATAGCTGCTCGATGAAGATTGCCAGAAAATGTCACGATAAACATTATTTACATTTAATTCTTGTGTCTAAGAGTTGGACTATTTAGTAATTAATTAAGTAACACATATACGATAACATGGAAATTTACAGTTTAGTGTAAAAATCTGTTATTTTGTGACAGATCTGATTCGATTTTCATAAAAGCATGCCGACGACGTGTGTCTCGCCACACTGCATGACTGACACCTGTTTTCTGCAGTCCGTGGAATTTGTTTTGCATTGGTAATCAATTGTTATACGCTCATTTCACATGCATGGTTCGCGTGTTTTTGCATGCATTATGCAAAATCATGTCTAGTCTACAGTATCGAGAACCCTATCTAGAAGGTGGAATATGCTCCAAAAGTGAAATTTTTTGTTAATTAATAACTCTTGAAGGAGCATTTGTACAATTTTTACTGCACACATTATGTAGTTCATATTTTATTCAAAGTTCACATTTCTTGAAATAAATGAAAGATTTTGCAAACGCTGGTGTTACAGTTTTGAAATTCAACTTACTCAAATTGATTTTTCGATTTTCTCAAAAATACTAAACATATCGGAAAGCTTTTTGGTACATATTAGCTTGATACTAAGGAAATATAACCCGAAAGCCACAACAAAATTGAATGTATAAATCACGAAATATCGATTAAGACAGAATCGTCCGCTAAATGGAAGAGCGTAGCGTCACACGGGGCTGTTTTTTTTTTTTATGAATGGTTACGTAAGACGGCTAAAAGGCCTTAGCAACCGGAATGGCTGATTACATCCATGGGAGCACAAAGGCGGGTTTCGCATAATGTATCAAAATATTACGCGTGAGAGAGGAAGCATTTCCTGACATGGCTGTTGCCAAAAGATCACTTCACTAATATACAGTGTGTCCAGAAAAAAGGAAACCGGATTTCATCGCCAAAAAATATCCTATCATAATGAATAGTTTCTTCAATAAATTAGGTATGATTGTAAAGCTCTGTTCCTCTTCTTTCATTTTGATACATTACTTTTTATCAATCGTTCATGCATAATATATTGAACTAAAACAATGGATATTGGTGCTACCAAAATTTCATTTGCACGCGCATGATCCATCTTTGAGTCCATTTTCATGGTAAAAAATGTAATTGTTTTTGAAAAATGAAAACATGACGTCAAAATCAGGAATTTTCTCTTTTATATGACACCTCAGGCGTAAAAAATAAATTATGTATGCCGGAGAACAGAGTAAATTAAACATGCTTGTTTAGCCGTGATTTTTTTAAGTGAAAAAATTTTAAGAACGAGAGGCGAGCAGAACAATAAGGATCAGCACGGCTGACTTCACATAATATCTTGCCCGGACACAACAATAAGCTCCGAGTCCTGTTCGCAAGGGTAATTTATTGCTTGCTGGCTGTCAATTCCAGAAAACTGTTAATGAATGCATTTTGGAACATTTCTGAAAGCAAGCATCATTTCAAATTGTCTTTTCTCACTGATGCAACGCTAATTTTTCACAATGTGGTATCATATGAAAAAAGATAAAATCAGCTTTTCAATGTGCCCTCAATGTCTCGGAAATACTCAGAATATATTCAAGCTGAAAGTTTGAATTTCAAATTTGCTGTGCAAATGATTTTATACCAGTGTCCCTTCTTATTGTCTTTGCTCAGCCATGCGTGAATGGGAATCTCTGTGACCGGTATCAAATGAAAGAGGGGAAAATATTCTTTCCAACCATGTACACAACTTATTTTTCATACTTGTTTTTAAGATATTGAAACATCTTCATCAATCTCGGTTTCCTTTTTTCTGGACACACTGTATACAAATTTATGAATGTTTCTTTCCGCGGACTGATCGAGGAACAATTCTACGAATTATTTCTAACGTACATAATGGTTG
>JZLH01S0036956.1:2666-27035 GCA_001188425.1 Eucidaris tribuloides
TACGTCTACTACTAAACTACTACACACACACACACACACACACACACACACACACACACACACACACACACACACACACACACACACACACACACACAAACACACATAATTATGTGTACACTAGTAATTATTTTGACCATTAATATCTCAGTGGACAAATTGCATCGTTTCTAACAAGTGAAAAGTAGCTCTTGGAGATTTGCTTTTGAAAAGCAAACGGACAAATGAAAATTAAATAATGCACCATCCAATCCAAAGGAAGTGCATTTTAAGGAAAAATGATATAAATTTGATATTTCATTCTCTTACCTCTGTCAATCAACCTATCTTTCAGACGAGCGGCTCCTGCAATATATGACGTAATTGTATACTAATGGAGAGTTAAGTGCGCTTTAAATAAGTCTGTGCGTGAGCGAAACTCGCCACTAGTAGATAAGATCACGATTATCGCAATTAGATTTTTTTTCCAATATACACTTCAACAGTGCCAACCAATTTACAAAGTGTCAAATTGTCAGAATTCGTAAATGAAGTTGTAATTCGAAGACGGTGTGAGGGTTACCAACACAGTATGGTGTTGTGTATTTTCCTGATGGATTGTCATGTAAATGAACAGTTGAATTACTGTAATATAATTTCACGACCACAGTCTTTCCCGCAGTAATACAGATTCATCGTTAACGTTGGACAAACAAGCATGGCGAATACTACTTTAGATCCTTTGGGGATTTTCTACGTTGTAAATATCGTGTTGGTAGTTTGCTTGAACACATTTGCCTTTATAATAATCCGTCTACAACATGATTTACAAGATGTTACGCGATCATTATACAAATGCCTCGTGTGTTTGGATTTTTTGCATGGTACTTCTTGGAGTGTTTGGTGTATTCTGTGGTACACGTTTAAATCTGAAGTCACTTGCCGAATATCCAACCAGATATTCCCCTTCGTGTTTCGCGTGGCACTGTTGTCCATCATGTCGTGTCTTTGCGGCATCAGCTGGAATAAATATGTCTTAATCAGTCAACCGCTTCGCTACGAAACGCTGGTTACAACTAAGAAACTTAAAGTAGGCACCCTGATACACCTCATAGTAGTCGTTCCCTATTCCATGTTATTCCTCCCGATACCCGGCCTGCCATTTGTTGAAGTTATCACAAGCCACTGTATCGGCGAACCGATAACCTTTCTGCAATCCTGGGCCGATGTGTTCCGATCGATTTTCTTGGTCATCCCTGTATTCGTGACTCTCATCATCGTGACCGTCATTAACATCGCTCTGCTGAAAATCGCACGACAAAAACTTCGCGTCATCGAAACCGTCGACCTCGGATTCATTGCCGAAAGTAGGACGACCGGTTCCGATGTTGTCCCTGGTCAGAATTGTGATGTACCTCGACGACACACTCGTCCAAGGCGTCAGCAAGGAACGAAAGGAATCGTCACGGTGATTCTTCTCACAGGTTCCTTCTACTGTTTCTGGATACCATGTTTGGTTTCGTGGCCGCTGCAGGGGCTCATAACCGTTCCTTACTGTGACGCAATTGGTGTGGCCAGTAGCTGGCTTCAACCCATCATCTACCTCGTGACGAACAACGAAGCGAAGAAGATCTGCAAGAGTCTTGTTCTGGGGTGCAAGTATCCTTATGCGACCTGAGTCTGATAAAGAGAAACAGTACTGATAAAGGTTGTAATAAGACAATACTTTGTATCTAGGTTTCAACTGATCATTTTATACAATTAGAATTTGGTTCATGTGGAAAGCAAATGAGATAAATGAAATTATTGCAAATTTATATCAAATTCTACAGCAGGGAAACCCTCGCCCCCCAAAATGGCCTTCATATACAGTTGTACAAATATAACTGTAAAAAATGCCAATTTGAAATTTTCTCATTTCTTCTACAAGCACATTTTGATGCTTTAAGGCAGAATTTAACATTTAACAGTTTTCATTTGAAACTAATCTGAGCTACATAATCCGTCATGCTTTAAATGTCTCCCGTACGATTTAAAAAATAAATGCCTTGAGAAAAGTGCGCCTTAAAACGATTATTTAGTGCTTTAACACATTCTGTACCACATTCAGAATGTCAGATGTAAAGTTAATGTAGTTTTTGTAAAATAGTTTTGAGAGGACTATAAGAGTGAATTCTATGACTACCCAGTTATGCCATGTCCATCCACCCGTCGTGCACCTGGCAAATTGTTGTTAGCAAATGCTCTAAGCAAAAATGTCGTGAACAGTAAATTGCTTGTAACGTGAAAACCATTGGCTTATTTCACATGGAATCAAAGTATTGTGGTCTTTGAGGTCATATTAGTATGTAAGGCAGAAATATGGAAGATGTTTCTTTATATTCAATTTAGGGACAATATGCTGTTAACGGTATTTTGCTTAGAGCATTTACTAACGACATTCTGCCAGGCGCACGAGCTGTGTTTAGAATTAAGAAATGGTCTGGTGTATATTTAACGTGTAATGTTATCCATACAGCTTTTGTCAGTGTCAGCCTACCTTTCCAACATTTTATATTTTTCGATTTTTTGTCTATTCAAACATTATTGTAGGTTAGATATTAAAGTTTGACAAGTTTTACATTGAACTTCCACAATTTAAAATGTCTTAACTGTCTTTAACATTGCATTTTAATTTACCTAGATGCATTTTAAAATTTTGGAAGACTTAAGAAGTCCTCATGGGATAACGATTATAATATAACGGGAACACGAGAAGCACGATCAAAAGATGCTGTAAATAAGCCTATTTGTGTTACATCTGCTTGTAAACCATAAAATAGAATAAAATAATTCAATGAAATGGAACAAAATGAACTTGTTTGTACGACTGCTTTATATACCATGCATCGTTGTTGCGTTAGACATTACAGTAGCTATAATGCAACCCCTCGTTTTCGCCTTTCACAATAAACTGATTTCACAGATTAAGTCACTTACATCTTTAAAGGTTTTGTCATAAAATACCATAGTACAGTATAATTATGCGGCAAAATTGAGAAGTTACAGTTAACACCCAATTTATTTCCCAATGTTTTAACAGGTATAGTGTTGAGTTTTAACACTCTCGATAACAAAATAACAACAACAACAACAACAACAACAACAACAACAACAACAATAATAATAATAATAATAATAATAATAATAATAATAATAATAATGATAATAATAATAGTTAACATTTATATAGCGCTTAAAACAGTTTGTTTCTAAGCGCTTCACAAACTTATACATGTGCAAATTCAAATTGAAATTGGAAATAAATGAGATAAATTACATATGCAAACTCATTACTACAGAGCTGAATGAAAGAAATGAGTTAAGTTCAAATAAAAGTCTCTGTCCAATACTAAAGTCCAAATTACTGTTGGAATACATATGCCTTGAGTGTTCGTTTGAAAGTGTCTCAGGCTGGCGCAATTTGGAAGTGGGTGGGAAGATTGTTCCAAAGGAGAGGAGCACAGACAGAAAAGGCTCGATCGCCGTCACGGGTGTGAGTGCGAGGGACCAGGCGGAAGTGTAGATTTTGATGATGATCGAAGATTTATACGAGTGCAATTCTGGGTCCAATTAGTTCAGATATGTAGGACGGTGTAATGGAGAGATTAGTACAGCGCGTGCCTCTAGAGATCTCGGGTTGATGTCCAACGCCTGTTTATCTGCTTTGCTGCTCTCCACCCGGATGTATAAATGGGTTTCCGGTAGGAATGGAATGTGACTGTTGTGGCTGCCAAGTCTAAAATCGTCGTCTTAATGAGTGGACAGGAGTCTGATGGACTTACAAGCATCCGACGAACAGAATAATAGTGTAAAGCGCTGAAGGAGATAATGTATTGCATATTAGGCGATATAGTATTACAGTAATTTTTCAATAGTGTGTAAATAATTCCAAGGTATCCGTATTGATTGACACCCTGTGTGCTAAATTTTACACCCAGTTTTTGCAATCCTAATCCAATGTAAAACCCGTGCCAGAGTTGAGGGAATACATGCCATGAATATATATCTTTTAGACATTCGCGAAAGATCTAAAAACATTTTCAAACTCTTTAGCTTTTACGGCTTGTGGGGCCCCAAAATAGAAATGAGACATTGAAAAAACACTGGTGCAGCCAAATATCCTGCTCATGTACCGGTCACGATTTTTGCCCAATTATTCATTTTGTTCGAGTGGTACACGTCAAATATTCAATCTGTTGGCGTGTGAAGGGTCTTTTTGCCGGGGAAGGCGCCACAAAATGGACCGGTGGTCATTAACGCCAGAGCTAATTTGCCTTGATGTGTGGAATTACGTGCTTCTGTTATTCCCGTCTTTTTTTAAGGGGGGGGGGGTAGTGCCCCAAACGGTCGCCCCTAGTTCAACTACTGAGATAAGTTCCATGAACTCAAGTTTAAATGCTTTACAGATCGCGTGAGAATTGTAATGAACAGGTGTGACGTTTAAATAAAGATTTGTTCTACAAGAATGAACACTGTTAAAGTAAAAACAAGTTGGATCTAACCAGGTTTGGGAACCCCTGATGTGTAGCAAACCAGACTGCACCTATATTTTTACATTCATGGCAAACCATGCGTACCGAATAGGACAATGTTTTCAATGATGTTGCTATGTAAGAGACTATTGTCAATATTGATCGTTTCGTAAGACCTGCTGAAGCTAAACAGTGAGAAGAAATGGGTGTAAAATCAGCTATTATATTCGGTATGTCAAATTGGTGCGGCTGGTTTCCCCGTTCTTAAGTAATTCTTATTTCAGATCTTATAATACAGTAAGAAGTAGGAGAAAAAGTCTCCCAACCTTGGATTAAAAAATGAGATAATTAGGGGAAAAATACAGGAGAAGGAAGAAAGATAAAAGGGAGGAAAGATGGAAAAGGTCTTTCAACTGTGTTCGAAAAACTTTTTTTTACTGAGGGAAGCGTCACAGCTTCTTCATGCGTTTTCCTTCACACTCCAAAGAAGAGGTTAAACACGTGCAATGTTCTGATTGGTGCAAGCGTTATAGCGTGCATAATTAGGCAGAGTAAAAACTGGCGACATTGCGTTAGAATTAAGCTAGACGAAAAGCGGACATTAGTTTCATAATTGAGAGGAACAGGCGGTTAGTAGCGTTCTTTCGAGCAAGGGTTTTGGTGAAGATGAAGTTTCTTCTTGTCACCACTGTTATCATCTGCTTGTTGGTGGGGTATAGCCATTATGTTGGTAAGAATTTGGCCTGCGACGTTTTGTATCATTTCACTTATTACCAAAATGGGTTGAGTTGATTTAAGTGTAAAAAGTACATGTGAATCTTTACGTCTGAAAATAAGGAGAGCGGGAAATTGTACATTAAAAGGAGGTTTGACATTAAAATTTTTGAATAAAATAACTAATATAAATAATAATAAAATATCTAATATAGGTACCCATTATTTCCACTGAAAAAAAGTGTGTGGGTGCAATTTTCAACCTCTAAATCGTAGGCGAATCCAAGATTTTCCATGCATGGGGTGCACAATGTTGCCCGTAATCAATTTAAAGGTGAAAAGGTGCCACCATGGGGTGCTACTAACGCTAATAATAAAATATCTAATATAGGTACCCATTATTTCCACTGAAAAAAGTGTGTGGGTGCAATTTTCAACCTCTAAATCGTAGGCGAATCAAAGATTTTCCATGCATGGGGTGCACAATGTTGCCCGTAATCAATTTAAAGGTGAAAAGGTGCCACCATGAGGTGCATAGTGTAGCCTGTTGTATTTCACAGTAGTACAAAGTGCTTCTCCGGATGCACACTGACTTGCATCCAAACATGGGATTAAGAAGTTGAACTTGGAAGTATGTGAAATGAACTGCTTTTTAACCCAGTGGGAAAGAATAGTCGTAAATATAGCTCTCTACTTCCTCTTACAAATTTGATGCGGACATGAGATCTTCTATATCTCTGGCCTTTTAGAAATGTCAAATCATTATGTCTAAAAGATGAATCACGGAACTCATTTCGTTTGAATATCGATTTAAAAGCAACTTTTCGAGATAAAAAGGGGAAGAGTGGACCTATTTTTTTTTACATGTTTATTATATATATATATATATATATATATATATTATACAATAGTTGCATATCGCGAAAGCGTGAAACCGACGGTAGCAGTGCTAGAGGTATGTTTGTGTATATATATATTATATATATATACAGATATATATATATAAAGCTATTAAGTAAACTCATACTATTCTTGAAATGTAGATGGATGTAAATGTCACCGCTATTGTTGTCGAGGGTGTAAAGCGTGCGAACATCACTGTCCATGTCCACCACCACCAGGTATGTATAAGTCATTAGTAGTAGTCTATGGGTCAAGGGGGGCCGTGCACCCCCTTTGATCCTACGTTTTGGGTGTCATTTTCTCCAGTGGTATCTCCTTCAATTAGACAAAAAGAACTCGTTTGGACCGTTTTTTTTCCTAGCCTATTGTGATCCTTGTCAAAATACAAATTTTTTAACAATTTGACCACCTTTCAGGGGTCCATGAAATCTGATCACATGTTTTGGCCTGTAATTGAGTATGCATTCAATTACATTTGAACTTGCAGGGAAGATGTATTCTGTCATCTTTTATAGCAAATTATGACATTGTATGTTCATATCCTTTTTCATTCTTGTAATAATTATGTCATCTAATATACATATTCAGAAATATGCGGTTTTAACTGGCAAATTGTTTCTAAAATTAAACTACTCTTAAAATGTTTCAATGGTAAGCCAATGGTGAATGGTACAAAAAAATGCATATATTAATATTAAAATGTATATTTAAAAAAATCAAATTAATACTGTTATTCAAATCAGGTCCTCAAATGGTAGCCCAGTGTTATACTATTATAAAGGTACCATTCACGCACCATTCATGTACCATTGGTATGCAATAAGGCCATTGTCCAAAAAATGTTCATTAGGTTGAATGGTACATTTCAATGGTAGATGAATGGTACCCAATGGTATTATTTATTGTGTATGGTATTTTCAAAGGTACTTCCGAAAGGTATTCCAATGGTATATCATTGATTTTTTTTGTAAGGGTTATCCAGACACACTATCTGATACTTATACTTAGGTTATCGGCATCTTTTGATATAGATATTTTTGTTGTAATTTTGAAGCAATTTTGACAGTTAAAACCGGATATTTCTGAAAATACAAATTAGATGACATAATTAATACGAAAATGGAAAATGATGTGAACATACAATTTCATACATGGATTTAAAGAACGACAGAATGCATCTTCCCTACAAGTTGAAATGAAATTGAATGTTTAGTTACTAAGATACATGCCATTACATGTGCCTAGATTTCATCGACCTCTAAAACGTTGTTGAATTTTTGAAAAAGTTGTATATTGACATGCCTCCCTGTAGGTCAGTAGAAAACATAATCCAAATTACTTTCAAAGGGGCCACTCATGAAGAAAATGTTACCAAAAGAGTAGAATCATAGGGGGGGGGGAGGTGGTGCACGGTATGCTCCCTAGCCTACATAATATAGTAGAAGTAGTAGTAGAAGTAATAATAGTAGTAGTAGTAGTAGTAGTAGTAGTAGTAGTAGTAGTTGCAGTAGTCATAGTAGTCGTAGTAGTAGGTAGTAGTAATAGCAATAGTAGTAGGAGGTAGTAATAGTAGTAATAGTAGTAACAGCGATAGTAGTGTAGTAGTAGTAATAGTAGCAGTAGTTGCAGTAGTCATAGTAGTCGTAGTAGTAGGTAGTAGTAGTAATAGCAATAGTGGTGTAGTAGTAGTACGAGGTAGTAGTAGTAATAGCAATAGTGGTGTAGTAGTAGTACGAGGTAGTAGTAGTAATAGCAATAGTGGTGTAGTAGTAGGAGTAATAGTAATATAGAAGTAGTAGTATTAGTATTAGTACAAGTCTTAGTAGTGGTACTTTACTACAATAATAGCAGCAGCAGTAGTAGTAGTAGTAATAGTAGTAATACCCTCCCTACTCAAAGGTATTGCAACATACAATATAACGCATATATTTTACGTTGAAGGGGTCTTTCTAAAAAAAAAGACCACGCCCCTCGAAGACGAAAGTGACCTCCTATCTTCATAAGACAGTGGTAAGGAGGAAACGCGCCATATTTTAAAAAAGACCTCTTGAAGATATAATTTCTTACTCTTGTTCTATTCTAAAAGCAGTTTACTATTGTAAACATCTTAAAATTTACTGTCATGAGACTTCTCGGTACACTGGATATAATGATGCGAAGAAAAAGCCATCATCTTTTATGAGTAGCCTTATCCTCCTTGTCACTGTCTTATGAAGATAGGAGGTCACTTTCGTCTTCGAGGGGCTTGGTCTTCTTTCTGAGACCCCTTCAGAGGATCATAGCGACATTTTTTGTTTGCTGGAAGTCTTTCCAAACCATTAAGACCGTTTCATAGGTAATCTGAAACCGAATTACGATTCTAATGTTAATTAACACCCCACCCCTACAGGGAGCAAAAAAAGGGTTACAATTTATGTTCCATCCCCTCTGTCGAGGGCGCGCTTGCATTTGATAATCTCTCCGCCTTGGAGAAGGAACGAGAAAGTATATTCATTGATTTATTTTTAAAAAATTGTAATTTTCCAATAATAAACGGAGTTAGGACATCATTTTAGAAAGACCCCTTTAACGTAAAATGTATGCGTTATATTGTATGTTGCAATACTTTTGAGTAGGGAGGATAGTAGTAGTAGTAGTAGACTACTAGTAGTAATAATAATACATACATTTATGTTGCGCAAATTCTATATAAATATATTCAAATGCGCACTATAATTATTCATAACAAAACAAAATAAAAAGGACTACAAATAAAATTAAGGAAACCATCATGGGCCTAAAACAAAAAGAAAGAATGATAAAAAGCCTACCACATCCATCACAACTCCCAGCTACACCTGGGTCAGGCCTGGTACCCTCTTGCAGCTCCGTTCACCGACAATTTAAGGGACAAGCCCAGTCAGCACACAACTCACAGGAGCTCTCTCTCTCTATATATAAAACTCAATACACGTATTACATAAGATTTCAAATCAAATTATTTGTGATTCTAAAAATTTATAGAATATGAATAACATCCGTTAAAGTATATTATTCTGCCAGTGCAGTCTTGAATAAGAATGTTTTATTGTGTCCTTTAAAAGTAGAAGTAGCAGTAGTACATGTATTGCAAGTGTAGTACTAATATTTTTGTTGTAATAGCATTATTATGATATTATTGTATAATAAAAATCACATTTAAGGGTAGGTAATCTCATGTGCAAATATCAGAGAATATTCCAAAACATCCATCATGGTCTTAGGTTATTCATTAAGGACATGTCTGTGTGAAACGTGAAGATCAGCAATTACTTAGAATTTGAAATTTGCAGCTAAAATTAACTGTCACCATGGGGGACTCTTTCTACCTCCATGTTTTCAGTTAGACTCATCTACAGCCAACTGAACATTAGTATTATTTTAGTAACACGTACTGGCCTTGGAATAATAATCTG
This sequence comes from Eucidaris tribuloides, assembly GCA_001188425.1. Classification (NCBI taxonomy): domain Eukaryota; kingdom Metazoa; phylum Echinodermata; class Echinoidea; order Cidaroida; family Cidaridae; genus Eucidaris; species Eucidaris tribuloides. The sequence continues at coordinate 12,211 of JZLH01S0036956.1, forward strand.
TATGGGACTTTTGCATAAAACCTGTCATGTTCATGAATGCATATGATACACATAATTGTAAATAAGTTTCAAATATCATACATATAATGAAAACACGTGAATTGTCACAGTCTAGCGGTTACTATTCTTCCATTCAAACTGCTATATTATTAGCTCCCATATCTTGCCAAAGGTTCTGAAATGGTATTTTCTTCTATATACCAGTGAATATATTATGTGTACATATGTGATTTTTTAGGCATGCAAAAAAGACGCTTGGCCTTTAAAGTGTACCAATACCCTGGATAATTTGTTTGTTACATATGTATATTTGTGACATGCCCTCTGCAAAGTATTAGCACTTGTGATCACTCCGATTTTTACTTGTTGGGGTTTGAATGCAAATTTCCAACAGCAATTAAAAACAAAAACGACTTGCAATAGAATACTAGTAGTCAATCAACCGATTCTATCAATCAATCGATCACATTATCGATGAATTGTCCGTGTACGTCTTTATCATTAAAACCACTCAAACGTGTACAGTTCAGTGATTAAAACACGCACTCAGTGTATCGATCAATATCGATACTGAATTTCAATCGCTAAGCACAAACGAACGCCTATAGCTATATCTGGTGGTCTGTGTCACACACTGAAGCTTTCCCCAATGACTATAAATCTGAACACATGATTTAACTTATAATAACTTTAACTTTCTGTATTTCCACAAAGTAGTTTTAAATGAATTAGACTAGATCCATTTGACAATGAAGTTTATTCTTTGTAAAACAAAGAAGGCCTGGGGTACTTCTTGCACAAAACATAAAAGAAAGTAGAGTGACTGTGACAATAATGTTATCACACAATGAAAACGAGTTTGTAGCGTACCAGCATACTCTAATTGTTTTCAGTTTAAACTTGTAATTGAGTTAAAATTAGGTAAAAATGGTTCGCAAAGAAAAAGTGACACCATTAATGTCTTAAAACTATTAAACTTCCAAGATAGACCATTTTTCGAAAGAGGACGAATATTGCAGTCTTTCTTTGCCCCATCTATGTGTTCTTTCCAGCGTGGAGTACACTTCCCCCTCTCCAGACCATAAGTTGAAAAAAATGATAGAAACAATTACGTTTTATAATGGAATTGAACGAAATTGTGACCTGTCACTACTATCGCAGGTCTTATGAAACATAAACATAGAGAGATACATACTTTGGGTGACAAATATAAATATTCAAACGTTTGCAACATGTGAAGGTTATATAACTTTTAATTTTTGAGGACACCTCACTTTCATACTTTATATCCTAATTATGATATTTGGCACTTTAATTACCTTTGGAACGTGCGACCTTATCAAGGTATCGCGGCGATGGGTCACAATCACGATTGACACGCAAGGTGGTAACCCAGAAATGTCTTGAACTTTCTAGTGTCGAGCTGTCTTTGTTTGTTCGAATGCACACGGTGACAGCAAATATAACTTGGCCACAGTTCTGTCTGGGGATAATAATATCAGTATGACAAAGGGAGCTGAAAAATATGGTATTGGGGTTTATAACATGACAAAAACCGAACAACAGTCGACAAGTTACTTGAACTTTTCCCTCAACCAAGTAAGACGAGTATATGTTTACTTATACTGGATTCTATAAAACTTTTCACATGCAATTTAATTTCGAGTCTTTTTCTCCACCCCCGTAAGTTATTGTTAATGATTGAAATGCTTTTCTCTATACCGAGTAGTAAAAGTCTGTTTACTTATGCTCCAGTCTATAAAACTTGTTGCGTTCAATTTAATTTCTGGTCTTATTTACACTCCCCACAGGGTATTGTCAGTGATAAAAATACATACTGCTGCGCCATTTTATTGTGTTTATTTCACCAAAGAGTGTCGTGTGTTGAACCATGAAATGCAAACATGTTTTCATTGTGTTTTTGCATTACTGATCGTAATCATAGTGAGACATTAAATAATAATAAAATATTATTTACCCAGGGTAGCCACTTCAGTCTGATAGACTGCTCTTCCAGCGGGCCCAGCATTGATATCTCATATGAAAAAATAATAAGTGAGAAAACAGGGAAAAAACCTTTAAAGTTGGGGGCGTATTTTCAAATCATATATTCACAACTGACTTTTAAGGGAAATTGCAGAATTGGAAGAAGGCCTGAATTATAACTACTCTAGAATCAAGTACGTTGTTCATATTTTGAAAAAAAAGTTTGAGTTGGTAACATTTTTGCTTCTTCACGTGACCTGAACACTAAACATATTGCTAATAAATAAATAATTTGGCAGAAAAGATAATCACGTAATTATATGGATTTTTGCTGAAGTTGATATAAATTCACATTTATAGAATTATGTAGAGCTGGAGTACTGTGAATGGTTCGGTCATTCAACACATTGATTCATTCATCAAATACGTGTATACTAAGAAGAGAACGATAAATTATTTACAGCTTATGTGCAGGAGCGTTGATCCATTTTCCGGATTGGGGTGGAAAAAGTGAAAAAAGTCAAAAAATTTCGGCGCGCCGAGCGCGCCAATTGGCAATGTAAAATTTTGCGTGTAAAGCGCGCGGAAAAATTTAAAATAGTGTATGTTTAATAGTATTTTTTATGCTAAGTTTAATGGTTTTGTAGTGCTTTCCAATGCTTTTTAAAAATATCCTTCCATAACATATTATGAATTTTGTAAAGTTGTAAAAATTATTTGGGGGGCAAATCGATATGTTTGCCCCAATATTTTTTACTGGGGTGGCGACTGCCACCTTGCCACCCTAGGATCGACGCCCCTGCTTATTGAGAACATCTTTGATCCTAATATTGCTATCATCTCTCTTTACATAAAAGTCTCATATTCACATATCACCCCTTCTTTCTTTGCACCTGATGTGACTTGTTTGTTTTTGTTTCAGTTGAATGCCGAAGTTTAATTGCCCCCAACAATGGAGGTCATAATTGTCCAGTCCGTGCCACTGTGAATTACAAGTGTAGATTTACATGTGACGAGGGGTACACTCAAAAAGGAGCTAAAGAAGTGACTTGCAAAAAGATTGCGGGACTCAATCAGGCGAAGTGGGAGTGGTCTGGAGATAAGCCCTACTGTGAAGGTATGATAAAATAATCATATTGTTTCCTTTAAGAAATTATTTAAATTCATTAAAACAATCTTTAAAGATATTTTTTTTTATCTAATCACGGATTGCAGAGCTTACTTTCAGGTAAAAGTAATTTTTTTTTTTTTACCAAGACATTGAACAAATCAATAGAATGACACATCAATTACAAACATCAAAATATTAAAAAAAAAATGACAACAAACCAAAACAATAATAGAACATTAATTCAATCAATTACAATACAAAAACTGAATTGAGTGTGTGCAGAAAAATTATAATTGCTCCATTACCATGCCAGACGTAAAAGTAATGAATTACCGAACTTATATTTTGACCGAGGTGTCTGAACATGAAGAAGATAGACTTTGTTGAAATAAATACTACATATGTAAAAATTACAGTGTAACATAAGCAGAGCAAAGGGTGGAGAAACAAATCAAAGTAAAGGATAAATAACAATGCTGTACACATGGAGGTTATGGTAGTGAAACTGACGTCTATGTAATTTCCGTTGCAAATTGATATCGTTAATTGTTAAGGAGGGCTATTGAAAAAACTAGTCGGTTTACTAGCAACCATTTTGCAAAAAGTTTGTAAATAGCCTGGGAAGAACCATTTGAATCTTATCATAAGGTAATATACACGCTGTGAACTGAATTAAATGCAAGAAAATAATGTAGTTCGGATTAGAGTACGCAACATGTTATAGACAAATACTAACGCATTCGTTTCCAAACACTGGTTTAACCTTTTGGCTTGGGCTTCTCTGTTAAATCAACTGTCACACCCCCGATAAAAGGCACCTAGTTTGCAACGTCTCAAGTCATCCAAATCAAAATCAAGAGTCGAACTGGGATTGAATTAACGTATGATACAGCAGTAATGATGTCCTGTTATCAAGACACTGTCTACCATGTTTCAATGAAATAAAGATAAAACTAGAAAAGTTCGACTGCACGCAGTAAGTAGCACATGAAACTGGCTCATACATGTAGTATGATCAATATCGACTTTCAAGCTACCAAGTAACTGTAAAGATGTTGGGAACTGTTCACTTACCTATGACCTTCGATAGATTAAATACAAAATAAGCTTTCAAGAATTGACATCTAACATGAAATTATTTGTCATTTTTTCAGATCTACTCACCAAATAGAAATTAAAATGGTCACTCCTAACCCCCTAACTGACATTACAGGTAGAAAATAACATTTTGGGACAAAGTTCTTTGACCGTGATCTTTGATCCCATTGACTACACAAAGTTTTGGACAAAGTTCGTTGACCTATGACCCTTGACCTTGACATTTGATCCCTGTGACTCTACCAAAATATTAGCCTTTTATTTGTGCACTTAACTGCCAAATTACAAATTACACTCCCTCCACAAAAAGAAAAATACTTTAATTTTTTAACATTTTGAAAAACAATTTCTCCAAACAAAAAAGAGCAATTTACTGGCAACCCAGCTTTAAAATATACCAGCAGTTTCATATATAAATCATCTTTTTCGTTCTTTTACTGTATTTACAACAGATAGAAAGGTCGAAAAATACGGGAGCCGTAAAATATAGAAAGGATGGATGGGAAGATACAGGGGCGTAGCTACTGGGGGGGAGGGGGGCTGGGGCCTGCGGGGACACGTCCTCCAAAATTTCGTGGTGTCCACCGTAGGTGCCCCCCGCACCAAATTATGGACGTGAAAAATTTTTGACCTGGGATTGGAGCGGAAAAAAAAATAAGAAAAATTTTGTGGACGTGGATTTGGAGAATTTTTTTCTTCATTTACCAGACCCCCCCCCCCCCACGCCCCCCCGCTGAGTGAGTTTTCGGCGATTGGCGTGACCGGGAAAAAATTGTGGCCTTGAATTGGGGAAAAAATTCGTCCCTACCCCCCCCCCCCAGGTGAGGGAGTTTTTGGCGACTGGCGTGACCAGGAAAAATTTTTGGACCCGGTATTTGGTGCCCCCCTCAAGATTTCAAGCCCCCTCCCCCAGTGCCCCCTGCTGAAAAAAATCGTAGCTACGCCACTGGACAGATAGATAGATCTATTGATATAGGAAACAAAATGCAATATGTAGGATTCAATGTGGGACCAAATTTAATATTTTGTTATGAATGGTTGGACTCATGTATTAACTTATTCTGCTCTTCAGAATCAATTGCCATCGTGAACTTATTGGGGGATTCTTCGTTGATCGAGTAAACAGTTACAAATCACTCTTGAAGGCATATGGAATCCATGATTCCGATTAATATAAGAATGAGTTGTATGTCCTGATGTGTTTTCTCTGTTCAAAACAATCACAATAGTGCTTTAAAAAGTGGATAACGTATACAGTGGACACAATTTCCTCTTTGGATTTCCGTGTTAGAATAAACCATTTGGTTGAAATTTACTTGATAGTGATGGCATAATTTTGAAAAGTTTTGTATTCTTGGCTATGTAGTTACCCGTTTAACATCATTATACAACCCCAAAATCTACAAATTCTACTATGGTGTAACTCAAATGTGCATAATATTTAACAAGATCAATAACTGTGTGGAAGATATATTCACATTGGAATGCCCCATGTTTAACCTTTGCCCTTTTTATCTGGTATGAGAGAATAATTAACAAAATAGTGTGATTACAAAATGTAATTTGCAAGTGAAAAAAAATCCGGTTTCATCGGCAGTAATAATCGTGCGTTTTAAGTTGTGTATGCCTTGCATTTTGTCGTTAATAGTGAAGGAATGTTCGAACATAAGCACGCCACACGGCAATAAACAATGCTCCAACGGGCAACGCCATAACAGCGCATGCTGGTTAGGATGTGAAGAAGGCTACAGTACTGATCCCACGCTTATCACGTGTTCTGACGGGGAGTGGTTCGGGCTTACAGACTGGTCTTGTAAAGGTAGGTTGTATACATTATGGAGGTAGTCGTCCCGTAGATCAGAGACAATGACATCAGAACCGCTGCAATAATACAAATGAAGTTACATACTGCATAAAATTTATTTTTACATACACACCACTTTCGAAAAAAACCTGAGAGCTAATTCACCTTTCTTTTAACAAATAAAAATTATTCAATAGTAAAATTAGAATCTGCTAAGAAATGATGGGAAATGATATCGCCTTACGAAAGGTAATATACTGATAATGTATAATTTTATATTTCAAGTATGTATTATATGTTTATGATACATTATGCAATAGGTATTATACACTGTATTAAGATTCTGTATGCCACATTTAACGTACATTTATTATTGTTTGTGGGATACAGTGATAGCTGCTGGCATAGTGTTTATAGTGCATTATTTGGAGGATTTTGGGGACAAAAGGAGCTTAAAACGAAAAAAATGCCAACACTCCATGGGTTGCAAAATAGAATATTATTGAGCCTAGCTTTCCTGCTTTTAGACCGATACCGTTTCAACCTTCAAACTGACCTTATCCTTTCCGAATGTAATATTTGAATGTGTTTATAATTTCTGACGTTACAGACACGACCAGTCCGACGTTTCAAAACTGTCCCATAAACTACCAGATGATCTACGCCAATGCCGGAGAGACAGACGCTGTTGTAAGTTGGACAGTTCCTACTGCAACTGATAATTCGGGCAGTAAACTGCAGGTCACCTTCCGCAACAACCCACCAGGCAGCAGACTACCCGAAGGTCAACACACCTTTCAATATACGGCAGAGGACAGCGAAGGCAATATGGGTACATGCACTTTCACAAGATTTGTTGTTGGTGAGTATATCTTGTGCCAGGCTCGGTTCATATGAGAGATGTCTTGAGGGGACGGGCCTGAGTTTTAGTGAAGAGAGAACCTGAAAGCTATCACATTTAGTGTTTGCAAACACCAAATTCAGGAAATGTACTGTATCATATGAGTTTCAGGCCAAAAGATACAGGAATGACGGCTTCTTAGGAATACCAGTTTTGACTGACAAACAGAATAATCAATCTCTCATTTAATATATAATCTCTTTCCTGTTTCGTCACTTCATGTGTTTATGATCATGTCTAAACCTTTATATTTTTTGTTTATTCAACCCCAACCCCCAAACAGTTATTCGCTGTAGTACCATATACATGGTACCTGGATTATTATTAAGCTGTAGTCATGACAACATACTAGGCTCGGTCTGCTCGTTTTCGTGTCACGATGGTTACCGATTGGTGGGAACCAGCAGTAGAACGTGCTTGAAGTCTGCGAGTCATCTTGGAAACTGGACAGGTGTAACTCCAACCTGTGAAAGTGAGTGTGAACGGAAAGCAAAACATTTACTACTTTGAAAGTCCACTCTCGAAAGAGAGGGAATTTAACCGAAGAGAGGGTAAAACTCGTGTTAAAATTCAGGCCCTAAATATGCAAATAATCAGAAGTCTCAATAATTTGAATTCTTATTGTAATTTACTATGGATAGCCCCACAAAAGCTGACACACATAAGAGTACTTTAGAAACAGTCATTAAGACTTATTAAGTATATATTTTGATAAGCATATAGTGTAGACATTGATACCGATATGCAATATATCATCTCGAAAGATATAGTGACAACAACAAAGGCGATACATTGGCATATTGATAGATCAAGATAGATGCAGATTCAAATGTATAATAGAGAACAACAAACATCTTGTATTCTATGGCGCGAGTCAAAACAGTCTGAAACTTTCGGCAGACCTCTCCCGAAACAAAACAAAACATACCTTATCCCTTTTGGCCTCTATCCTGTGAAGGCCATGTTAGTGAAATTTGAAGGTCATTATACTCGGAATTTGCAATATTGCATAAACCATAAAGCAATAGCTGCTGACAAGGCTCTTTGGACGTGGTCATTTCAGAGGTGTTATTTCAGGATTCATGTATTAGTCTATGAATACCAATCGGAATGAGAATTGGTGCATACATTGAAGCAAGAAGGCGATAGCCAAAATGTGTCTCGCCCAGTTTCGCGTACACAGAGACTTGCTCAAAAAGAACCTAACATTGGGATCAAAAAGGTCGTTGACCCCTGCCGGTGACCTTTGACCTAGTGATGACCTTCAGCTCCCTATGAGACATCCACTACCCAAGTTTGGTCACAATTGGGCAAATGGGGGCAAAGGTATGGCCCATTATCAAAACTTGCTTAAAACACTTAACATTGGGCTCAAAAAGGTCGTTGACCCCTGGAGGTGACCTTTGACCTTGTGGTAACCTTCAGCTCCCTATGAGACATCTACCACCCAAGTTTGGTCACAATTTTGCAAATGGGGGCATAGTTATGGGCCATAATCAGAACTTGCTCAAACAACTTAACATTGGGCTCAAAAAGGTAATTCATTCTTGACCTCTGCTGGTGACCTTTGACCTTGTGATGACCTCATATACTTCTAAATTTGAAAGTCTGTATGATCAATCTTCCATCCAAGTTCGATTGAAATTGGAGCATTTATCACAGAGTTATTCAAGTGTTTGTAAGTGTAACGGACGGACGGACGGACGACGGACGGACAGACGCCAAAGTGATCCCTTAGTCTCACTCCACCTCGGTGGGCTCGACAAAAATAAATATAGTACACCTTTGTAATTTGTAAAGAAACTTCACTTAACTCACATGATTAGCACCCTTGTAGGTCAAGGATCTGAAAACAGACTGGTAATTTTGTCATCGGTTATACAATAATTCAGTTCAAAATCTAACGGTTAGTATAATTCCAACCCAATTGAGTTTCTAGGGCCAATACTTGCTAAAGGTTTTTAAATGTCATTTCTTTCTATATTACAGTGTATTGACACAATGATAATTTTTAAGCATGCAAAGAACTTATACTTTTAAACGCGTGCGTCTTAATTATATTAAAGACACTATTTATCATTGTCAGGATCAATTCACAAAATTGTCAAACTTTGAAATCTGAACAGCATAATATTGCTTGACAAATATACACCCAGAATACAAAATGTTGTAAAGTTATGCTTCCATTGGCAAAGAACGTCACACTTGACTTATACACTAAGTCCATTCTTCATTGTAACATAGCAGTCTATGGGTAAAAGTGGACATGAAAAAAGCCTTTCTCAGGCTCTACATGATCGTTTTGAAGTAGATTTTTTTTTCAGGGATTCAGTTTGAGACCTTATTAGAGACAAGTATATGTTTTCAAAGAGGGAACGCTTTTAAAATATGACTTAAAATTGTTTTCTTTCCCCTTGGCTATTATCATGTAATTTTGTGCAAAATACAACAGAATTACAATGTCCAACCATCACAGCGCCTGAAAATGGATTTATTGTGAGTGGTCAATGTTCCACGTTCCATGGATCTAGCTGTTACTTCGATTGCTTGCCAGGATTCCGAATAAAGAACGACGTTCTGAGGTGTGCGACACAGGTGGGTGGAGAAGAGGCTGACTGGGAGGGCGAACGACCAGTATGCGAAGGTACAATGATTAATCCATTTCCTCATTCAGTCTTTCAATTTTTTTTTATTTATCTATTGAAATATATTTCTTCAGGAAAGACAAGATCAGTGTAACTGTTTTGCATCAGGGTCCTGAACACAATAAAATAACTTACATCCGTTTATTCATTCCCATTTTTAATTTACATGAAAATATAAGAAATAAAGGTTTTGCGTGGTATACTTAATGTTCATCAATTATTTTCATGTTTTTATAAGCATATGTACATTTATTCAAAGATTGAAAATAATGTATTTTCTGTGATAAAACAGAAAAGAGTACGTCAGAAATATATCAGTAAATCAAGTAATGACACATCAGCAATTATTACATATGGGATTATAAAAACCAACACTTAAAAAACCCACACACGACACGCACCCCATTACACAACATCACACACACACACATACACACACACACACACACACACACACACACACACACACACCCGAACCCCCCCCCCACACACCACACACACACACACACACACACCACGTAACCAGAGTAATACATAGATTGCTTCATACATGTGTTGTGATGTTTGTATGGTGGTGTGTTTGTATGTATGTATTTGAGGTATATGTCATGTCACTGAAGGAGTGAAGTTATCTAATATTTAAGCATTATCTGCCGTGATTTCCATTCAATACTTAAATAAGTCAGCAAAGGATCCACATGTGATCTACCGACGCTACCCCGGGGCCTGGAACTGTCTGGAAGTACGCAATGTTCCTTTAATGTTCCTGTTCCTACTGGAACTCGGTGTGAATATTCCTGCGCTACCGGCTACTTTATGGTTGGTAATTCGGATGTCACGTGTGGATCCGACGGTTCTTGGGAAACATCACTGCCCACATGTGAAAGTAAGGTCCCGCTCTTACCGGCGGAAGAAAACACTGTCGTCATATTTTATTTACACATCAATCACAGTGTGAACACGTTGTGTAAATACTATGAACACACTGTGTAGATTTGGCCCATTGAGTGACTATGTGATCACTCTGTGTGTCATAACACTGTTCACAATGTGAACAATTTATGACAACCTAGTGTTCTATGCAGCGGGTCTTGACTATAATGCATGGGTGTTACATGGTGACACTGTGATCACTCTGTTGTAATGGAGGTCATTTTTTTACTCTGTGAACACACTATGACGATTTTTTCGTATGTACAGGCCTGCAGAACTCCACAAACGTTTCTTGGGTAATAAATATATGGCGCTATACTTTTTATTTCTCTGAAATTTCATATCCACACCACTCATTATTTGTACAAAATGCTCTGCTATATTTTGAACATTAAATTTTGGAAAAATCAAATGTTTGTGCAGGTGAAACAGCTATATGATACATTCCATTATGCTCTGAAAAATAAGAAGATATAAGTTGGTTCTTTAAAAAATGAATTCAGAAGAGAAAATATGAATTTCAAATAAAGTTAAAATTATAGATTGAATTTTAGTGTTATGGCATGAAATTCCCTCTTAATGACTCTTAATATGCAGTGTTTTGATAGCGATACAGAGGTCAATCCGGAATATCAAACTGAGTCCATATTACTAGGCCTAGATATAGACAGAAATTCACGTATTAGTAATAAAAGTATAATTTTAAGGACATTTACAGGAAATCCATTCGTTCATTCTAATTTCACTCCTATGAATTTGTTAGTCTACGAAAATGGTTATATCCTACCTCAAAGCACTGGCGAAAATCCATGAAGGGTTCCAATTCATCCAGGGGGGAAGGGGGGGGAGATTAATATTCATCCCACCTTGATGAATACGATGACGTCACGGATCTTCGCCAGTGGCTAAAACAAACACAATTAACACGTAATTATCACTAAGAAACTGAAATTAAGGCAAAAACTAATAACAAATACACATATCCCACAGCTGTCACATGTCTAGCCAGCAACCTGCCATCACCCTTGCATGGCGGAAAGAGCGGTTGTTACTCTTCAAGTGACACTTACGAGTACGGCACAACTTGTACGCTCTACTGTGACCGAGGCTTTCAGTCAAGTGAACCCAGTCCAGTCAGTCGAACATGTGAAGCAGATGACGATGGGAACGGGATTTGGAATGGGGGACCCATCTCATGTGATGGTAAGTGCAAAAACGGACAGTGATTTCAACTCTGTATAATATATGGGACGCACTTTTACAGTTTTGACGTTGCAAAACTTTCCTAAGCGAATGCACTATCATATTTGTGCAAAATGCGCTTTTAACCGGTTTCCTAAGCGTAATGTTGTTACAGCTCCATCTACCTCTTAAGTCCGGGGGGGGGGGAGGGGAGGGGCACTTAGTAATTGTGTGATACGTATGTGCCGCGGTTGAGACCCCAATTTTCCGTTCCAGAGCATCTCAATTTCAGAAGGCACGACGGAACTTCGCCGCTTTGTAGTTCCAGAGCATAGCATTTTGAGGTTATTCTGGAAGCCTTAGCTCCAGTTCCGGCCGACCCCCATTTTTTCGCTCAAGCACCGTTCAGAGCCCCCGATTTTCGACTTCGAGTGCAGGCAATAGGTATCACATAATGTAATCGCAGTGCCTGCCCCCCGAGCTCTTATCATCCAGTATATGGCAGTCAGCTGTGGAAATTTTTCCTGCGATTTTCCGGTTTTCCGACAAGATAGCGTTATCAACCGTTTCAAAGGCTGTGTATGTTTCATTTGTACACCAAGCCGTTTAACTGAGATTTGATACAGTTAGAACATGTGTACGTAATAATGTAGTGTTCAAAATTTGGGATTCATTAGTTTTACAGTTTTTGAAATATAACGAATAAATCATTCGAACATGGGCCGTAGCTCAAGTTGTCTTTTTAAAGCCTATAGCTGTCAGACACTGGATGTAGCTTTCCCTCACTAATTTTGAACCTGGTAAAGTCCCACCTATGCCAAGAATGCTTGACAATCTTGACAAAAATTCTCACGAAATAATACATTATACAATTATATAATTAAAATTCAGTGAGCGACGTTACGTCGGTGTATTCGGTTTGATTCTTCTTCTTCTTCTTCTTCTTCTTCTTCTTCTTTTTCTTTTCTTTTTATTCTTCTTCTTCTTCTCCTCTTCCCGATAATATCAACGACGATATTCAAACTTAGTTTTTTTATATTCATATTAAGTTGTTTATTGCGAACCGCTGTCCGCCCATGTGAATGGATATGTCCACACTTGCGTGAAAGACTACGTTGTGGCCTCTGATGTGAATCAACTCCAAGAATACAACACTGTCTGTCAATCATCGTGTAACACTGGTTATACCGCTCTACATCATCCATCCAGAAGATGTGGTGCTAATGGTGTATGGGATGGAATTGACCAGGAGTGTGTGGGTAAGACGAATAGCTATTTTCTGTCTCTCTCTGTGGACATAACTGTCGTTGCCCATTCCTGTGTCTTGTTAATACATGTATTAAGGCATGTTTTTTTAACATTATAACGAAGTTTCAATAATGGCAAAGAAAAGAAGAAAAATAATTGTGAATATAATCTCTACCCTAGGCTTAACTCTCATCTCAAGTGTGATTATAAAATTCATATCAAGGTGCACATTTAGTCTCCTTCCGGCACTAAAAGAAACAAATGGAAAAGCTGCTCATTTTGTAGGATAAGCCTGGTGCACACGAACTTCCCGTTTAAAGGCTTGGTCTTAAACTGTAAAAATGTATTTCTAGGAACGTATATGCATGTAATAAGTGCATTTGTTTCGTTTGTTTTTGTGACTCAAAGTAACATTATACAAAAGCAGATCTTATCAAATCAGGAATCTACTTGATTTTACATCGATGTCTCTTTCTTGAGTGTTGGATGCACTCTTCGAAATAAAGGATTTTGTCAAGGTTCTTTTGCGGCCTGAAAGAGGTTGACTTAGAAACTCCTGCTAAAAATGTTTAAAAGTTCTTTAATCAGAATGATGTCTTTGAAAATTATAAACCAACCCTGGAGATATTTTCTCATGGTAGTTTCAAAATGGTACAGAATAAAAAAGTTTATAACTTTTCTAGAAAATTGTATCTGTTTAAATTTGCCTTTGGCATCCTTCCAGATCAAACACCCCCTGCTATCATATGTCCCGAAAACCAGGTTTTCTTTGCTGGATCGGGACAATTGGTTGCTGTCATTTTGTGGGACACATGGGAACCCGTAATGGTAAGTAGTAATACTTAACGCCTGATCTCTTACATATTTTCTCCAAGTCTAAGCAGGCATTACAAAAATGCTGCTTGAAGCGTGGAAAGGGGTAATAAGTTACAAATCGTTTATCCCACTTCATAACCACCTTTCTGGTTTCTCATTGGGTAGAAAGTATCAAATGATGAAATTTATCATTCATCTGAGCACCGATACTGTACCTTCAAAGGCAGATATATCGCGGGATAAGAAGGTGTCCATAGTTTAGGTAAGATCTATTCTACGTGTATATCATGTACTTTGACAAATTTTCGGTCAAATATTTTCGCTTTGTTGCGCAATTACACTCAAAACTCATGCAACAGTCAAATATCTTGTGTAATTGTTTATGGGTTTAATTCCTATCATGCTCATACCGTCACTCTTTTCGCCGTTACTAAACAACTTCACGACAAATCCTTCCAACCTAGATGAAAAATTCTGTCACTGCAATTTTTCAACTCATTTGGTTCATGAGGCATTTTGACTGCTGCCAATTATATCATTGCCCCTTCATATGCAAAAAAAAAAGTTTTCGTACGAAAATTGCCGTAGGTTTACTTTCATCTGTTGTTTGCGGCTGGGTGATCATTTATTATCATTATTATTATTATTATTATTATTATTATTATTATTATTATTATTATTATTATTATTATTATTGTTATTATTATTATTATTATTATCATCATTATTATTATCATCATTGATTGATTGACTTTATTTATACACGGTTAAAAAGCCCATATCAGCTCGCAGGCTGGTTCCCAATGGGGCCGTGTGATAAAAAATTACAGATATGATGTACATAATACGATTAAATGCTAATAAATACATACAATTTATATACAAATGAATATAGAAGTAAAAATGTTGTAATATAAAATATAAGAGCATCATTATTATAACTATATAGAATATAAATGTAAATTAAGGAGCTCATAAACTAGAATAATTATGCACAATACATCATCTACAATAATTTATTTACAAAATTGAAAATATAGAAATTGAATTAGATTAAATCCTACTGCCTAATACACATACAGAGAGAGAGAGAGAGAGAGA
>JZLH01S0036956.1:28865-40485 GCA_001188425.1 Eucidaris tribuloides
GTGGATGGTCTAAACGTGGATGTAGAGAGAGATCTAAGCTCAAAAAAACATGACAGAAATCAACTCACAATGAGTACCATTATACAAAATAAACATCAGGATTGTGTGGGTCTCCTTTGTTTAAGCCCTCTTTTAAAACTGCTGGTGTTACTACAAGACTGAATACTTTTGGGCGAAGAGTTCCATACATGAGCGCCTCTAAATTGGTAGCTTCGTTTTCCCGAACCAGTATTTGGACGCATTTTTTGAACGTTTAATTCACTTTGTCTTGTATTATAGGAGTGTTCATTGTGAAAGAATTTATCACATAAGTATTTGGGTGCCTGATTGTTTAAAATACGAAACATCATTATTGCAGTATTATCCTCTCTGTTTTCTGCAAGAGTTTGCCAATTTAATCTCTGTCTATTTTCTGTTGCTGAAGAGTACCATGGTGTATTATTGATAATTCTTGCACCTCGATTTTGGATTTTTTGTAACTTATTTGAATGGGTTACCCCGCAATTATTCCACACTGTGTCGCAATAGTTCAAGTGTGATGAGACTAAAGCGTTATATACCATTTGCATTGTTTTGTCATCGACGTACGGTTTTACTTTCTTCACCATATGTAATCCACAACTAGTTTTCTTTATTTGCAAGATGTTCTTGCCACGTAAGATTTTCATCTATTACAATTCCTAAATGTTTGCAATTTCTAACTCGTTTCAATTTTATACCATCTATTTTTATAGTAACATTAATGTCATCAATCATATTTATTCTATTTCTTGTTCCCAGTAAGATAAATTCGTTTTTTTTTTCGATATTAAGACTTAGTTTATTCATGATAAGCCATTTCTTGACATGATCTAAATCTTCATTCACTTTCTGACACAAGTCTACGAAATAATTATGTCCATGAAACAGCAAGATAAACCATTCAATGCATGCTGTAATTTGAACACTAAATGCCATTAGTACAGCCGATATTTATTAGTCGTGTAGTCGCTTATTATAGGCTATAGGCCTACATGTATAGGCCTATATCCTCATTTACGTAGTCGTTGCAGGTAAACATCGTAGTTCGCACATGTAGTAAAGCTATGTGCATAGCGTGTCCGTGTCAACTAAATAATACAAGACTTGTGATATGTTGATATGCAAACTAACGATAGAAGCGCCAAGGGTAGGTGTGTAGTTAGTTGATGTTATAGTTCACACTGTGTATGCACTCTCGTGTGAAAATACCAAATGACTCACCACATCACAGTCAGTCTCGATAGTGCAATATGTCGCCATTGAAATATGCCTGCGTCCCGGCCGGCGTGTAGGAAGTGCTCGTCTATCCTGTAAAATACAGTAGGCCTACATGTACTACATGGCTGCAGTCCTTAGATAGGCCTACCCGCCTACGATTTACACACCCAACTGGACATGTACACGGCGCCCGAGGTCACGGGTACATGTGTTCGATGTACGCTACCTGCTGTTCGCTGTACAGGTTAACCGTACAAACGCTATTAATTTTGCACGTGGATGCGTCCGTTATGTTTACACGCATGAGAAAATAAGTGATAATAGTCAACAGAGTAAGTGTTGAAATGTCTTTTTATCACGGAGGTACCACCATGGGCATCGATCGGGGGGGGGGGGGGTAATGAAAGTAGATGATTAGAAAGGCAGTGGATCTCTTTTGTACGACTAAAATTCAACATTGTGCAAAAGCACTGGTATGTAGAAGAATATCTCATTTAAGAACCTTTAGGAAAGTGTAGGAGCTAGAAATGCAGTTATAGTAAACGTTTGACTTGGATTTGTTTTTTGGCATACAGCTCCACAAATTTTACAAGTGGTACAAGTTTATTTTTAGACAGTGCATGTAGGTCCCTTTTACTTCCATGGTGTAATACACTTGTACTGTACACGCAGATGACCTTGCATTCCTTTTACTGTGTTTGATGCATGTCAACACAACATCTGGTACATGTATTATTGGTATTACGTAAGTACATGTACTAATCAGCCTTATATACCCACGAGTGCACCTAGAACATACACTACACAACTATTGGTTTCTTGTGCATTTTCTAAAATCTAGGTGATTTCTGATCTTCAGATTTCACAGGCAAGTACTTTTTAAATATCATAAGGGCATGAATAATGTTTTGCTGTATTATGGGAGGGTTAGAAATGAGATTACTGCGGTTGAGGGGGATTTCTATCACACTGACCGTATTCTTGTGTTCTCAAATAAATGTATATCTACGTGAAAATGTTTCCAATAAACACCCACGAAACGGTGTTGCGAAAATGGTGCCGTTATTGTGACAAAATGGTTATAAAAGGAACCTTCTGAGAACTTGCTTTTCGTAGAGTGGTTTCTCTTATTTAAAGTCTTCACTCAATGTGAACGAGTTTGAACTACAGCTGGCCAGCATTACGGTATATAAACGACTTTATGAAATAATTATATAAACTTCAATATGAAAACTATGTGTAAGTCTCTGTTTTATCTTTTGGTCAAAAGTTCCAATAGAATTCCAGACAAAAAAAAAATTCAAATGATGAAAATAAATTGATTATTCGATCTCTTCCTTTACTGTCTTGTCATTAGTACATACTTAGAAATATCTTGCCCGAAATTTGGGATGTCATGGTGTGTGTGTGTGTGTGTGTGTGTGTGTGTGTGTGTGTGTGTGTGTGTGTGTGTGTGTGTGTGTGTGTGTGTGTGTGTGTGTGTGTGTGTGTGTGTGTGTGTGTGTGTGTGTGTGTGTGTGTGTGTGTGTCGGTTGTTGATATCGGTGGGCTTTCACTAAAGCTATTGAATAGTTGTTCGGATGCCGGGCTTGAAGTGATGATATAATAGGCTCCTTATGCAGATTGAATGGGCGGGAAGGAAGGAATGAGAATGTATTTTGTTGTGATTGCTCATGCGTACATTAATGCATTATACACCGACGTACACGTGCAACTTAGTACGCAGTACAGCTATTAGAAACCATTTGTAGACCTATACCCGATCCCATTCCTTGACTGTCGTATAGCAGCAGATATTCGAGTTATTAGTACGACAAGGGTTTAATGTAGGTTTGTGTGTAGTTGATGATTTATCACTGGTAGACAATCTTCAGGAGCAACGCACGGATATGTTTATACATGAATATGTTACATACCACATGGTCGTTATTATCATCCTCCTCAATGTACTATTTTGTCAATATTTTGTTACCAGTGTTCATCTTGCTATTAGGCCTTCATTGAGTAGCCTACAGTGAAACATGGAGCAACGAATTTCGCTACTGTGAACGAGATCGAAATGAAGTGGTAATGATACCGCTGGATACCAGACGGAAATTGGTACAGATCAAGGGACAGGATTGTTGTATTCGGGAATTAGGCAACCTAAAATACTTCCACAACTGTCATATCAGGAAGATGCCAGGTTGAAATGAGATTGACTGTACAGCAAACAACTATTGTGATATCTCACTCGTCGACAACGGGTCTATACCTATATGTCGCTTTTAGATGAAGAGGCTCTGTGAATTGACCGAGTATGTATACTTGCTGAATGCTATATAAAATCAATTAATATAAGCGTGATGTGAATTGATGAACTTTATCATCTCTAACTTTGAGTGGTCAAAGTTGAGTCAGCATATGCATGGAGACATGAAAATGCAGCCGATGTACATAATTACTATTATAACAGACCACAAATATAATGTGATGAACAACTTTGGAAAAGTATAACATTTTATTTTATGAATGATTATTAGAAGAGTTAACCTCGCTTCATAACAACGATGACTATTTGCATGGCAGTTATTCAGGTGTACGTTATATCAGAAGATCAGTTACTGAGCTGATAAAAATCACTGCACATAACTTTTTCGCATATACTCTCTACAGACAACTGAACACATGCAATATTCGGAGTGAGCATGTCGGAGAGCAGTGACGATGACTTCGACCCCGTGGTCATTGACAACGGCTCGAGTTGTATCAAAGTCGGGATGGCCGGAGACGATGTTCCACGGTCGTCGATCTCGAGTCTCATCGGACGAGTACGCACTTGTATGCAGGTCAGTTGAAAGATGTTAAAGGTGCACAGTCGAGGCGGTACATGAGAAACAGCGCCCTCTTTGGCTAAAAGTGACAAAAACGAACGCAGTTTTCCACACAATGCAAATAAGAAAACAGTGATGGTTGTGATTATAAAGTACTGATTTTTCTTTTGCAGCCATGTAAAACGTACCATTCATGTCTCATCTTTGTATATTTTGTGTCCGTAAGAAAAGACTATAGTCCGTTTCTTTTGTTGAAAAGGTAAACAAAACGAAACGAAACAAATTTTCGAGCTTAAATTGCACCTCAACAGTGGACCTATTACATAGACTGACACAATGAGCGACGTCGACGACGACGACGGACCTGACGCGCTGATCATCGACAACGGCAGTGGAAAGATCAAGGCAGGATTTGCTGGAAACAAAACAGTGAGCGCCATATTCCCATCATACATTGGTAGACGTTTGCAGGTGAGCGGCGGCTGGGGCGCAATATTTTTTTTTCTCGTAGGTTGGCAACTTGTACTCCTAATTCTGTTATTCTTTAACTGTTACCCCCATTCTCACATATTCTTACCTAAAAGGCAGTGACATGATTTGGGAGAAGTAAAATATACCTCAAGAATGAAGTACGTTGAAATGAAGTATATACACTGACTAGAGTGTAATCACTAATCAGTGTATATTTACTCTGCAGAGAGTTTTCTTAAATTTGTTTACTAGAACAGATAAGTAGTTAAATAGGTACTGATAGAAACTGAAACCATAGAAAGTTACATAACGAATTTGCGCATCCGTATTTTCTGATAATTTTACGATTGATAAGGAGGAAATGTTTGACTGTGAAATTTTCACAGAAGACACCTCAAACAGTATACTCCATTCTGAATGAATGAATGAATAAATGAGTTTATTTCGTACCAACATCACCACGTAACAATATAAAAATATAACAATATTTACAAACTTTAAAAATGATGTACATGAATAGAACAAATATTACAATAATAGAGTGTATAATATACAGTAAGTAAACACTGGTATATGTTTACAATTTGATTCTAATATATAAAGTAAGGTGAAAGGTACAAGGAAAAAGGGAAGCAGTGAACTCTGCTTTTATACTCTTTCCTTTAACAAAAGCAAATCTATACTACAACTATTACAAAAAAAACAACAACAACAAAAACAAACATAAAACGGGATAACTCTGATAATTTAAAAACTTGCAAGCATCTAAAAAACAAACAAACAAAAACAAACAAAAAAACTATAGTCTAAATGGAAATTGTATACACAAGCTGCATTAATGCATAATGTGAACCTGTGTTATACATTATGCTATACTGTTATACAACTAATAAGTATTGATTAAATTTCTTTTCAGTTTCCAAGTGAAAGTCTTGAGAGAAGGAGACACTTTAAGTTCAGGAATTAAATTATTCCAAAACTGAATTGCGTATCATTGTGTCCTAAATTGACGACTACTCCCCCATCTTGCCCGTTTTCTTTAATCACACACACTGAATTCCTTCTTATGATATCAAACTTAACATTGAAAAAAATACAACATAGGCTTCATTCAGTTAACATCGCACGAAACAAATGGCGCCATAGTCGGCGATCAAAATTTTCCCGTGGGTATCGATACTCGAACAAAAGACATATCCTGCTTCAAAGGACGTCCTATAATGTACTTTTATCATGTTATAATTTACCAGTACTTCGGTTTGATTTCTTTCAAATGGCTGTAATGTCATTACACATTTGGGATTTGTCTCTGTTATGCAACGCTAAATTTTAACATCAGCCTGTCAAAAGGACCCCATGACGGTCATTGCTTGTGGTGGTATCCGGAACCAGAGTGGTGCTTACTGAATCATACTAGTCTCTTCATTTGTGTTTTAAAAAGGCTGAGTAATATTAAATTAAATTCAATTTCATCAAATATTTATCAACGCCAAAGCAAGTAACAAGTCTGATGAATAATTTGGAGCTTCCATTTGGACTTTAACACTGCCGTGATTTGTGGTCTATGCCATCTATACTGTATATGATTTATAAATCATTGAGTTTCGCTTTATGTTTTCTCCCCTTTGTAGTGTTCTGGTGGGAAAAGGGACACCTATGTAGGCGAAGAAGCTCAGCGGAGGAGAGGTATTCTGAGTCTCAAGTATCCGATAGAGTACGGGATGGTGACCGACTGGGACAACATGGAGAAGATCTGGCATTATCTGCTACACGATGACCTCCGAGTGACCCCGGAAGAACATCCGGTGATGTTGACCGAACCCGCGCGAAATCCGAAGTACAACCGACAAAAGATGGCTCAGGTAAATACTTCACTATGGTAACTGCATGTCATCATGTGATAAACCACAGGTACGGC
The DNA here is from genome assembly GCA_001188425.1 of Eucidaris tribuloides. NCBI lineage: Eukaryota > Metazoa > Echinodermata > Echinoidea > Cidaroida > Cidaridae > Eucidaris > Eucidaris tribuloides. The sequence goes on from JZLH01S0036956.1 coordinate 35,307, forward strand.
ACCCGGGGGTGGCAGGGGACGACCGCCTCCTGAAATTTTCAAAATATGAAAACTCAAGGGGCTTTCGAAGGGTAAATGTTTTTTGACATTTTCGCTCTTTTGAGAGTTCTCGCCCACCCTAAGATTTTATCCTGGTGCCGTCCCTGGTACTCCAATACAATATCGTGCAACCCTGTGCTATCCACGTGCAAAAAAAGGTAGAAAATATCTTGGCTAAAAGAACAACCATCAACGTATCCATTCGAGGATAGTTTGACAGATTTAGCGAACTCCCTGTTTGGCCCTGCACATGAAAGGCCACTGCAGTATCGCGTCCGAGGTTTAAGTCCGCGGACCGTCGTTTCATTAAACTAATTTTAGTTATTACTGAACAAACTACCTCTTCTAGATGTGGTTCATTGTTTATTTTCACGCAAACCCTGCAAAAATAAACACCTTGGTATTACCATGACTACTATGATATTACAATGGTATTTTCATGACTATCACGGTATTACTATGATATTACAATCGATTTCATGGTAAAACCATGGTTTCGGCAAAAATAGGCCTACCATGGTATTTTTGCCCCTGTACTTTCTTTAAACTTTTTTTGGTATAAGGGAAGGACAGTAATATTTTTAAAACATTGAGGCTCGGTTTAAGTTCATTATTTTTGTTCTAATGACGACATTCTTCATGCAGGTAATGTTCGAGACCTTCCAAGTTCCGTCACTTTATGTCGCCGTCCAAGCCCTTCTCTCTCTGTACGCTTCCGGCCGTACTTCCGGCCTGGTTTTGGAATCTGGTGCGGGTACCACACACACGATCGCCGTATACGAAGGATACAGTATAGCTCCCGCCATGCACCGCTCGAGTCTGGCAGGGCGAGAAGCTACTAATTATTTCATGAGGCTGTTGAATAAAACGGACTATTCATTTGCAACAACGGGTAATTAAACCTTTACAACATTAGCGTATTCTTGGTCCCGACTTGAGTAGGGAAACCTTTTTCTGAGATGATTTCTTTTTCATAACTTATTTCTTATTATTTCCTCCTCCTCCTCCTCCTCTTCTTCTTCTTCACTTTCGTCGTCTTCTTCTGCTTCTTCTTCTTCTTCCTTTTCTTCTTCTTCTCCTTCTTCTTCTTCTTCTTCTTCTTCTTCTTCTTCTTCCTTTCTTCTTCTTCTTCTCATCTCTCCTCTTTTTCTTCTTCGTCATCTTCTTCATCTTCTTCATCTTCGTTATCTTCTGCTTCTTCTTCTTCCTCCTCTTCATCTTCGTCTTCTTCTTCTTCTTCTTCTTCATCTTCTTTTTCTTCCTCCTCCTCTTCTTCTTCATCTTCTTCTTCGTCTTCTTCATCTTCGTCTTCGTCTTCTCCTTTGTTTTTTGTTCTCTTTCTCTACCTCCTCCTTCTCCTCCTTCTGTTTATTTCTTTATATCACCCAACAGTCTATTTAAGTTGTATTAATTTTAATTTTCTGTTTCATTTCTTATTTACTTCTTAAATTTTCTTGTTCTTTCATTGTCACTTACATTGTTATATTATCATAGTATTGTTTTCATGATCACCATCACCATCACCATCTACTTTGTCATTCTTATCATCATTGGTATCACACACTCTGCAACGCTTCCATTTTTTTTTAGGGGAAAGAAGACTTTGGCGGCAGGGGAGGAGGGGGTCGACCTTTTTGCCGTATGAAATGTACATGATGATATTTGCTTCCTAGTAACTAATAAAAACCCAACATGTTATTATAAACAATATTCAAGAGGTGTGATTTTGTTTTCTGATATCTGGTTTGACAATAGCGAACTTTGTAAAAGAATGATGAAAAATATGTCTGATACACCAAAACTACACTTTCCCTTGAAAGCGTTACTCCGATAACCGGGCTGTATATTAATCCCATTTACGATCGGTATGCTGGTTCTCAATATGATTTATAACATGCTTGAGAAATGGCGACATGTATCTATATTATATTTCTCAACATATCATTCTATTTTTTCACATCTCACAGCGGAACGTGAAACTGCACGGGAAATAAAGGAGAGGTTGTGTTACGTAGCTGAAGATTATGAACGAGAGATATTAGTTCGTAAATCGGATACTAAGCGGTTCGAGCTGCCGGATGGACAAACCGTTACTGTCGGATGCGAAGCTTTCCAATGTACGGGGAAGGATTGTTTGTCCTCAATGTTCGACGTAGATACTTCGACAAAAAGGAAATCTGGAATGGGCGTATCGGATATGATTCATAGAACATTGACGAAATGTGATTCGGATATCCGGCCTACATTGTATGACAATATTATCCTATCCGGCGGTAATACCATGCACAGAGGTTTTCAGGAGAGAGTGCAGAAAGATATTGTGAAGAAAGCTCCGCGGAATGCAAGTGTCAATGTTATCGCTCCACCTGAACGCCGGAATTCGGTTTGGATAGGCGGATCTATTCTCGGATCTCTAGCGAACTATAAGGCCATGTGGATACCCAAATCCGCTTATGAAGAATATGGTCCTACGGTTGTGCACAAGGATAGTTACATGGCATTTGATCCTGAAAGACCTCAGGATTATTATTACTATTATTATTATTAGTATGCGTTTATACACGCTCTTCATAGTACAACTATATAGCGTGTCACAGAAAACTGTCCCTCTCATAGACCGCAGAGAATAATTACCAAAATAAAGTTCATACTCAATTAAGTTTACATATTTAGAAAGCCCAATTAATTTTGTAATTCCTGTGAAAATGTCAAAGGTCTCGCTTCATTGGTTTTGAATACACATGCAGGTTCTTATGTAATCGCAGTGCTTTTCAAAAAGCCCATTTCAAGTTTGATAAAAAGAAAGGCACATCACAGACAACGATATTCTATGCTTCATTTTAATGACTGTTCATTCACTTGTATCAATGAAAACTAATCAAAGTTCTGTTGCACTTGTCGAGTTTGCTTTCACGAAGTGTGTTCCTTCCATGTCCAGCTTGTAAAATTTTATTGTTCTCCTGTACGTCCTTCCACCTGATTTACATTCAGGTTGATGCATTGATGTAGCACTGCAAACTTAATATTGGATTGGGCTGAAAAGCACTGCTGTTACATAATAGACTGTTTATTCAAATCCAATGAAGGGAGACCAATGAAATTTTCACAAAAGGTAGAAAATAAAATGGACTTTTTAAATCTGAACACTAAATATAGATTAACTTTTTATTTTGGATTTGATTTAATAGTCTATCAGAGGGACTTTTTTTTGGGGGGGGAGATCGACACGCTGTATCACAGCGTTTACAAAAATATCACATAATTATTTCATGGAAAAAGGTATGTTTTTAACAATCTCTTAAACTGGTTCAAGGAATTATAAGACTTACTATAGATTGGAAGTTCGTTCCATTCCGGGGGCACTCTCATTACATGACGTACGCCATGCGCGTGTGAAAAACGCGTAATAAGTGTTGTTTATCACTGTCGGGCGATGTACGCGCGTAAAGTGAAAAGGAGTATCCTTTCAGAATTACTTGTTTTAGTGTATTCTCAGATCGACAGATAATAACTTGTTTAGGGTCCATTTTGAAAGTCAATACACGCGCATGGTGTACACATTGTAATGAAGTGCCCCGCCCCCCCCCCCCCGGGTGCCCATTCCTTGGCTGCAGTCACAGTAAATGTACGATCACCTGCCCTGGTACAAGTTTTGGGAATTGAAAGACGAAATGGATCTGTACCAGACCTAAGGTTTGGTCTCAATGGATGTAGTGTAAAACAATCCTTGATATGCTGGTGCTTGACCATGAAATGATTTGTATGCAAAGAGGAGAATTTTGAATACATGCAATCCTTCCCTTTACTGGAAGCCATTGAAGTGATTATCAGTATTAGCATACCATCATGACGGTGATTACACTTAAATATGACACGAGCCGCCCAGTTTTGTAAACTTTGAAGCCTTCGTAAGTGTGTAAGGAGCACCTCAGTTAGAAGTCCATTACAATAATCCAACCTAGAGAGTACATGACTGCGTATTGCATGATGACATGCATCATTAGTTATGTACTTCCTGATTTGAGACAATTTGTCAGTTGAAAACGAATAGATTTACAGAGTTGATCAACTTGTTCTGACATGGACATATTACATTAAAAAAAAACCCACACACACCAAGATTGTTGATTGATGTGGATGGTTTAATTTAATTTGTTCCGAGTGTAAGCATAATATTGTTATTGGTTTGTGAACTTTTGAAGGCAGGGAGCGTTGTCTGTTATCTTGAAAGAAAGAGCAATTTAAAAAATTTTGTATTTGATATACGTATTGATTATGAATCCTTAAATAATCATTGCAAAGGAGTTACTGAAGATTGAATATAATTTGTGCAATGGGAAATCGATTTGGTGTATATATATATATATTTATTCATTTCTGTCTTCTTTATACAGAGTAGTCCCCTCAGTTTAAAAAGTGCTTTCCAGGGGAGCCCTGTAATACATTTACATAAAAAACAAAGCAATATAAAATCATATAAAACGATATAAAGTAAGTAATACAAACTATGATAATTGATTAACATTATATACATAATATACCAAAATAAAGATAAAAATACAAAAATGAAAGACAAAAATAAATGAACACAATAAATACAAATACTACAGATCAAACATAGAATTTGACAAACTTAACGATAGATTGAAAACTGGACGATATAAGTATAAATTACTTTAAACCAAAACGCTTTAATGTAATAAGATATTTATTAATTTAAAAAAAAGTCATTTACGATGCAAGTATTAAATAATAAATTGAATAATCACCAATGTAAAATGTAAAGATCATTTTACATAAAATAAAAACGTAAAGCAATAATTTAATAAGTCATTGAATTTTATGTTCAGCAGTAATCTCTTCCTGTGTGTATCTTTATGTATGTGCGTGTGTGATGGTGTGCGTGTGTGTGTGTGCGTGTGTGTGTGCGTGTGTGTGTGTGTGTGTGTGTGTGTGTGTGTGTGTGTGTGTGTGTGTGTGTGTGTGTGTGTGTGTGTGTGTGTGTGTGTGTGTGTGTGTGTGTGTGTGTGTGTGTGTGTGTGTGTGTGTGTGTGTGTGTGTGTGGTGTGTGTGTGTGTGTGTGTGTGTGTGTGTGTGTGTGTGTGTGTGTGTGTGTGTGTGTGTGTGTGTGTGTGTGTGT